>ML241383.1:33051-112475 GCA_005239495.1 Nicotiana undulata | reverse complement strand
GCGAAGCAGCATCCTCCGCAAGTTCCGCTAGCATTTCTTCATAAGCTTCGTCTATCTCCGGTTGTGATTCAGCAAGTCTAAAATTTCTTCTTTCCGAACGGATCCAATCTCTGAAGAGTACCGATTTTTCCAAGCTCTCCCTCATAGACGCTCTATGATCACCGATTGAAGTCTCGCTTGACTGAAAGCGCTCTCCGATGCCACTGCTGAAGCTTGAATACTTAAAATATCTCGAGCCATCCTTGAAAGAACCAGATAGTGTTTTTCTTTGTCCTTCCACCATTCCAAAACATTAAAGGCGCCGTCGAGATTTTATGATTCACGTCCCTGCGACAAATAAACTTGAAGCTCATTTAGTTGTGAACTATCATCAATATTATCACCTTGAGAACGCCTGAACCCCGTCCAAGAACTAAGTGCTTTTAGTCCCACAGTTCTTTTTGATGATTGCGAACTAGACGAAGTAGGAGTTGGAACATTTGGTCTAGCATGATCTAAGGCAAGTTGATAAGCATTATAAATTGATTGAGGATTTATTTTAATTGAGGCTTTTGCATCTACAAGTGTAGCAAATTCCTCTTCTGAAAGTGATAATGCCTTATAAATTTGAGTATACCAAAAGTGAGGGCCTCCTAATTTCATGGTAGGATTTAACATGGCAGCAACACCATAAATAAAGGGGATAGGGAAAAAATATTTTTTAAACTTATCTTTCATTTCCTCAATAGCAAGTTGATAAATTACCCCACCCTCTGAAAATTGAGTAAACAAATTTGCAAGTTCTGCAATATAAACTAAATAGTTAGAATTAGTAGCATAATATTGCCCAGATAATTCATTTGTAGCAACATGAAATTGTTCTAAAAATTCGAGAAGAATTTTAACATTAGTCCAATCTTGATTTGTAAGGTGCTCATCATCATCATCATCACCACCACCAACACGAGCATTAAACGTTGCGTTTATTGGGTTTCTATATTCATATGCAACAACTAAACTTTCATACATATAATTCCATCTAGTCGGACAAGGTTTAGGAACCTTTCTTTCTCTAAGGCCAAATTCATCACATTTTTAAAAATATTCTCTAAGTCTACTTCTACGGTTTGAATAAAAAAGCCAATGAAGAGCCATTTTAACCTTTTTAATTTTAACATCTAAAATTTTCATACCATCAACGATGATTAAATGGTAAATATGACAAATACATCTAACATGGAAATATTACTAAATGCAGGATTTAGTGTAGTTGTAAGCAAGCCTATGTCATTAGTATTACTAGAAGCATTATCCATTGAAACTGACATTATTTTATCTCTAATGCAAAAATATCTACAAATATCTGCAACTGTGTTAGCAATAAACATACCTGTGTGACGTGAATTAATTATTCTATAAGCAATAATGCGCTTTTGCATTATCCATTCCTCATCAATCAAATGAGTGGTAACAGTAAGATAATCACAGTCATTACCACTTCTACCAATATCAGTAGTAATAGAAACGCGACAATTTATATGAGTAAATAAATAGCGCAAATATTGTTCATATTCATGTTTATATTTATAAATATCGCTCTTTACGGTTGTGCGAGGCCATCCTTTATAAGTAGGATTAAAAACTCTTCTAATATAATGCACAAAGTGAGGGTTAGAGGGAAAACTATATGGTAAGCACATAACAGTAACCATTTTTGCCAATTCTTCATGATCTTTATTTGGATCGTAATATAAAATGCCACCGGTAATAGTGTTAATTCCCGATTGAACTAGATTTGACCCGGTACTAGGGTTAACCTGAGTACCTACACTTGTCCCCTCTTGCCTAGCTTTCATTTGAAGAAATCTAGCTTTATCTTTAGGGTGTGTCTAGTCAAACTACCCGTACCACTACGGTCTCCAGTAAATTTATGAGCCATTAAAGTCCCACAAGTTTTACACTTAGCCTTATTATGATCTCTTAGTTGAATAAAAAAATGCCAAACAAGAGATGTTTCGCACCGTCTAGAAGGTTGTCTATTAAAAGTAGGGGTTACTACAGGAGGTTCAGGTGGGGCATTATTTGGATTATTATCAGTTTGGTTAACAACAAGACTAGTAGGTGTATCATCTAAATCCGGCTGCGTTTCATCTAAATAATCATTTTCCTCATCATTTTCATCGATAGTTAGATTACCATAAAGAGCATTCATATATTCATCATTTAATTGTTGACCTGGTGCAATATCATGGTAAAGTTGACTATCGGTAAATTGAAAACAAGAGTTATCACTATCAAGAATAACATGTGGAGGAGGACGGGTAACATGTCTGGGTCGGGGAGCCGGGGGAGGAGTAGTAGCTTGGCTACTGGATTCACCAATTTTAGATTTTCCCTTACCACCAAATATTATTTTTAAAGAAAAGGCCATATTAATTATAATTATACAAACTAAAACAAACAAATCTATAATATTAAAACTTAAGAGTTCGAACGAGTTTACCGAATTGACGAACAACTTCTTAAAAATTGTATATCGTTGAAGACTTGAATACTTCAATTCACCAACTTCACAATTTTTTACAAATTGCAATAATAAAGTAAGCAGTTATAGAAGAAAATTAGAGAGAGATTGATGATTTTGTGAGTAAAAATGAAAGAATGAGGGGGTATTTATAGTTGAGAATAGGAAAAACGTGTAATTATAAAACGTTTGGGGGCCAAATAGTTATTTTTAAAAAAGCCAAACAACTAGTTTTTAAACTTCTAACCGTTAGCCAATTTTTTTTTTATTATTATTATTTTTTTTTAAAAATTGTCGTTGGGCCCGGTTGAACCGGCCTAGGCCCGCCAGCTGGTCTCGGGCTAAACGGTCCCGGGCTCGCGGTTCCTCCTTGCAAGACCAACCCATATGGGCCTCTGGGACATCCTGGGCCCGGACCACCACGAGCCAACCCGTTTAGCCCAAAGCCCATGTGAGCTCGCGGGCCTGGGCCGGTCCCGGGCTGGGCCCGGACCACATGACAGCCTCATGGCACAAGTCTAGGCACAAGGTATGTCAGGTGGTATAGCCTTATTGTGGCATGCAGACATGGTTAATGTGGAAGAAGTTTCAATGACTACACAGGAGGTGCACTGCATGGTTCAGGTATGGACTAACGCCCTTAAGTGGTTATTTTCTTTCATATATGCAAATAACTCTACTTCACTCCGAACTCTGCTATGGCAAAACCTAAAATGTATACATAATTCTTATAAAGGTCCTTGGTTAGCTGGGAGGGATTTTAACGAGGTAATTCGTGCTAATGAAAAATTTGGTGGAAACCCAATCAACAACTCAAGGGTAGATGCTTTTCCACAATGTATAAACTATTGCAATCTATTAGACCTAGGGTTCAAGGGCAGCCGGTATACTTGGACTAAAAAACGGAGAAATGGCCATATTATTTTAGAAAGATTGGATAGGCTCCTAGCCAATTATGAATGGATACAAATTTTTCCAGAAACGGTTGTGCATCACCTCCCACGTACCTACTCATACCACTTCCCTCTCTTAGTCACACTTGAGCACAAAAGACCTCCTAAAAAAAAATTTCCGTTTTGAAAAAATTTGGACGACAAACCCTTCTCTAATAAATGTAATTCATCACTCATGGAAAAACAACACTTCTCTTGTTAATGATATGAATAACTTTGAAAAAAATGTCACTCGCTGGAATAAACACACCTTTGGAAACATTTTTGAAAAAATGAGGAAGTTACTTGCTCGAATCAATGGAATCCAACGATCCATGCACTATCCTACAAGCAACTTTCTACAAAGCTTAGAAATAAAACTAAACCATGAATTTAGTGTTATACTAAGGCAGGAAGAAGACTTTTGGAAACTAAAGTCCAGAATCCAATGGCTAAACGAGGGCGATGCTAATACAAAATTCTTTCATATGTCTACGTTACAAAGACGTTGACGCAATCTCATCAATGCATTAAAAGATGATGTAGGAAACTGGACATATGATCCAATAGAAATCCAAGACCAAATTTATCAATACTACTTAAACTTATTCACAACTCAACACCATTCAACCACTAAAATTAATTTTAAACCATCTTCCCATAACTCCTTAAATGATGTTGACAAACAACTCCTAGGCCAACCGCTACAACTTGTGGAAATTAAGCAAGCCCTACATTCATTCCAACCTTTCAAAGCACCTGGGCCCGATGGACTACATCCGTTTTTTTTTCAAAAATATTGGACGGACATGAGTCAATCAATTACTACATGTTGTCAAAATGTCTTCAAGGAAGGGCAAATAGATGAAGACATTAATAAAACATACTTGTGCCTAATCCCTAAGGTAAAAATCGCGGTAGCCATGAACCAATATCGACCTATAAGTCTTTGTAACACAATCTACAAATTAATTACCAAAATAATTTTCAATCGTCTAAAACCTGTCCTACACAAATTAATTGGTCCGACAGAATCTAGCTTTCAACAAGGGAAACGAGCTTCTGATAATGCCATTATTGTACAGGAAGTCCTTAACCACTTAAAAAAAAGAACAAAAGGAAAAATGGGCCACATGTTGCTAAAATTAGATTTAGAAAAGGCGTTCAATAAGCTTGAATGGTCCTTTATAAAGGACACACCGCATTACTTTAACTTGCCAAATGGTCTAATCTCTATCATCATGTCGTGCATTACAACACCTTCTATTTATATACTAATCAACGGATCCCTACAAATTTCTTTAAAACATCTAGGGGTATACGCCAAGGCGATCCCTTATCACCCTACATATTCATCATGTGATTAGAACGCCTCTCTAGGAACATATTCCATTCAATAGATTATCTCCTATGGAAACCAATACAACTATCAACAAATGGACCTCCATTATCACACCTTTTCTTTGCGGACGATATCATACTACTGTACTAACACTAGCTGCAACACTATAATCAACACTATCAACAACTTTACCAAGCTTTCAGGCCAAACCCTTAACTTCCAAAAATCAAAGATTTTTTTCTAAAAATTGCAATGCTCAAGAGAAACACATATCCTATCTTGCTTCAGTATGCATGAGGGGAAACAATTTGGTAAATGTTTGGGTTTTTCCATGTTCCAAAATAGTCCCAACAAATCCGACTTCCAATTTTTACTAGACAACTTTAAGGCTAGACCCGCGGGCTGGAAAATATCCTTCCTATCCATGCCGGGTAAAATTACCCTAATCAAATCCACTCTTTCTACTTTTGCAAATCACATAATGCAATATATTGCAATCCCAAAACATATTATCACAAAAATGGAGCAATACATGCGCAATTTTCTGTGGGGAACTACCCCACAAAGAAGAAAAATCCATCTACTAAATTGGAAAACAGTAACGATGCCAAAACACTTAGGTGGACTAGGTATATAGCGACTTGACTTAAAAAATAAAGCTTCACTAGCAGGATTAGCATGGAGATTGTTTCACTACCCAAATCAACTATGGGCGCACACTCTCATTCATAAATACAGCCAAATATGAATTTTACCAGCCAAATATCCTAACTGGATGGCACGTCTGCCAACATGAAATACAGTGGAAATTAGGTACCAATTCTAACTTAAATTTCTGGACGGAAGCTTGGATTGCTCCACGAACAACCCTCAGATCATTGCTAACTGGTCCTATACCTCCAGCACATATCAACCGTCCTATTAAATCTTACATGCTTCATAATGATTGGAATTGGGCAGAAATCCCTTTTACTATCAATACTTCTGTTAAAAACTGGCTTAATAGCGTAAATGTACCTATTTACACAAACCAAAAGGACATCTTTTGGGGTTTATCCAACAATGGAAAGTTCACAATCAAATCTATTTATTCTGAACTATTGAATCAACAACTAAATACACAAGATCAAACAACCTCCTACAATTGGATTTGGAAAATACAAGTCCCACCCAAACTAAAAACTTTTCTGTGGCTTATAATGCACAAACGATTACCTACCAAAGCCTACCTATATCACATAGGCATCACATTAGACGAGCAATGCCCCATATGTCGAACGGAGAGGGAAAACATTAACCATATTTTTCTGCACTGTCCCTCCATACAACATATATGGAATGACCTAGGTTTAGCTAACATTCCCAACAGTATAAATACTGCCTTTCACCCGTCTGCATGGCTACCAAACCTTATTAATACAAAACAAAGGCCTATGCCTCTTCGCATAAATAACAAAACTTTCCTCTCTTACACACTATGGCACATATGGCTTAATCGTAACAACCACTCCTTTAATAATATACAACAAAGGCTGTCACTGAGAAAAATTACTCAACATGCTCTTGAATACACCTATTTTGCTACAAATGAGACAACTCCTAAAAGTTACAAAATACAATACATCAAATGGATACCTACTCAACCAAACTGCTACAAATTAAACACTGACGGTGCAGCTTCCCTAGTGACACATAAAGCAGGTATAGGGGGTACCATTCGAGACTCAAATGGAAACTGGATATTAGGGTTTGCAGGAAACTTGGACAATGCAACAACAATCCAGGCATAACTAAAGGCCATCCAACATGGCCTTGAACTAGAAGTGGTCAACAATTTAGTACCACTATAAATAAACATCGATTCCACAGAGGTACTACAATGCTGGAAAAAGACAACATTGCCTATACTAACATACTCGCTGATTGTAGGTACCTACTGCACCAACTACTTAGTGTTACCTTGGCACATACCTATAGAGAAAGGAATGAGGTGGCTGATGTTCTGGCAAAGGCTGGTTGCAACATGCTTTCAACTGCCAAAACATTGTTTTTTGAAGAACCACCGGATTTTGTCAGCACTTTTTTGCGGAAGGATCAGACAGGAGAAAATCGCAGAAGGAAGTTCACATGCACTTTACAGGAACAACATACGGACATCCAAGTGGAGAACACAGATGAAATTTTGGCACCTCATCAACAGGAAACCTTTTTGGACGCTAACACTGACGAAACTGTGATGAGGAACTATATTACATTAGATAGTAGTAACACATGTAATAGACAACCAACAACAAACTACACTCTAGATGCTATAACATCACCCTCTCTATAGCTACTCTAATTTACTTTAATGCAATTATATACAAAAAAAAATCTATGGCTTATGATAGTATATATTTAGGAGACGTATTATGTATTTATTAGGCATGCTGCAAACATAAAACACTAGGTGTATATTTCTATTTTTTGTTTCAAACAGATTAGTGCATACATAGTCTAGGGGAGTCCAGAACTTATTTGTAATTCTTTTTGACAAGGACGGAAATGCGTGTAAAACAAGAGAGTTATCTATCTATGTCTAACTCTCTTTTAAAGAGAGTTATACCTTAACATACATTTTGGAGGTACAACGCTCTTTTAAAGAGCGTTATACATATAACGCATTAAAAAAGCGCTATATATGTATAACGCAGTAATAAAGAGCGCTATACCTATTTTGTGCGCCTACCAATAAGTCTCCTGCGCTTAACTGACATAACAATAATTCAAATGGGTATAGCGCCCTTTAAAAGAGTGCTATACCTAAAAGAATTCAGCCTTTCCCCCCCACCCCCACCCCCCGAGCTAGGCATTGCCTTATTTAAAGGCGTTAGGATTTTACAAAAATCCATTCAAAAAATATTCCTAACTCCTGTTCAAATTTTCTTCTTGTTAAATTCTCAAGTATTTTTTCATAATGTCTGAAGAGCGAAAAGTAAGGGTTTCATTATATTGGGGGGGGGGGGGGGGGGGGGGGGAGAGGGGGGGGTGTGAGGTTGTGGTGGCGAATAACTCTGTGAGCTATAGTTTATCTACACAGTGTCATGTTAAATTGTGACTTATAATGGAGTACGATAGATTGGTATCGTTTTTATGTAATAAAATGAGTGTGAAGAAACATTCAGTGAACCTTAAAGTAACCAAAAGATATCCATATTCCGTCACTCCGTACGGGGCTTCTTGTTACGCTGAGTTTAACATCGACGATGATGAAAATTTGAGGGATTATTTGAGGACTCCGAATGAATATCGTGAATTTCTTGTGATAAAAATGTTGGTAATGTACGTCAAGGTTGAAGACGTTCACAATAATGAAGTTGCGCATAGTAAGGATAACCCTTAGTCATCGGGTGGTTATTCTGGAGCAGTTTTTGCCGGACAGGTTTTGGCTGAAAGAGTTTTCCCTGATTTAAACTTATCACCACGGGCGAATGAGGAGCGAGGAAATAATTTCTCTCATGCTTTACATAATCCACAAGACGAGTGGTAGACTTCAATTTTCCTTCGTGTTACGATGTATATCTTTGTTGTATTGAATTTGTATTAACGCTCATATATTCCACAGAGGGTACCAGCCAAATATGAATTTTACAAGTTATGAACCCACGACCAGTTGGAATATGGGTAGTTCTGGAATGTTGGATCATGGTGGTCCATTCGGGAGTCATCACCAGCAGAAAAATGTCCATCATGGAATGCCAACACATTACGACTTGTAAGTGAAGTGAAACAACTATATGGAAATTATTTATTAATTTCAACAGCTTATTATTTTGTTGTTTGTGCAGTGCAACGAGCAAGTTGAACCACCTGTCCTGACTCAATTGCCCGAATACGACATATTAAATTGGGATCTGGTAGATGGATAGAGTGAGGAAGAGTACAATAATTCTGACAACAATGCCGATGATTCCGGAGACGACACACCCTTCTTTCGTGAGGATGGTGACAAGGAGAAAGATAATAAATGACCTGATTTGGTGAGGAAGTATGCTCCACTTCCCGTTAGACGAAGATTGTATGAGTCCCAAGTGCCGTTTCATTCAAGGAAGATTCCTTACCTTGATAATTTTCCAAGTATGCCAGATGTGGACGCTCTCACAAGGTATTTTGATGAAATTCGGACAACAATGTGGGATGATTCTAGACCAACTGTGCTGGCAAAGGTCATTCTTTTTCCTGATAAATCACACCTAAGCAGGGCAGCAAAAATGTACAATGTAAAAGAGTGTCGTGAGATGACAGTATGGAAGTCAACTCCAGAGGTATACAAGGTTGTTTGCCAGATGGTTTACGGGTTGTCATTGGATGCTGTGTGCGAGCAAGAAGAACACATGTATGTGGAAAGTGGTTAAATATATTCCCACCCACAGATGTGATATGGACACATTCATTGGGAATCACTACAACTTGGATATTGACTTGATTTCTCCGGCACCTTGAAGCATCCATAAGGTATAAAATCAAAGAGTGCATTGCATCAATCCACCAGGAACATGGCCATACCTTTATCAAAATAAAGACATTTCTCGGGCGCAAACGTGCGCTTGAAATTGTTTATGGTAACTGGGATAAGTCATTTGCAGCTCTACCCAGGTACATGGCCGCACTGCAACACTTTAACCCTGGGACGATTGTTGAATGGAAGCTTGAGCGGAGTTCGGGAAGACCAGAATATATATTCAATTACGTGTTATGGGCATTTAAACCAGCAATTGATGGTTTTCCGCATTGCCGGCTAGTAATATCCATAGACGACACTCATGTCTATGGAAAGTATGATATCAAGCTGTTGATAGTCATTGCAGTAGATGCTAATGGACACATATTTCCTCTAGCTTTTGCTATTTGTGCCAATGAAAACCAAGAGACCTGGACGCTTTTTTTGAACCATTTGAAAGAGCATGTTGTCAAACAACGTTCCAGTATTTGTCTAATATCTGATCGGCATGGTGGTATCTTAAGTTCTATAGAGAATTTTCCTGCATGGCAAGAACCTTATGCCTACCATCGTTACTGTGTGAGGCACTTGAAGGCCAATCTCCAGAAGGCACATACCAACAAGGATCTACATAATTTGATGTGGATGGTAGCAACAGACAACCAAGAGCATAAATTCCGGAGGCACATGGAATCTATCAGGCAGGAAGATGAGAGATCCTATCATTGGTTGATGCGACATTAGCTTCACAAGTGGACTTTGCATGCGGATGGCGGAAGAAGATGGGGAATTCTAACTACAAATGTGTCAGATTCTTTCAAGGGGTTATTGAAATCGGCAAGAGGATTTCCTATCACTGCCATGGTGCGAATGTCATTCAAGCAGATGTCAGAGAGGTTTGTTGAAAGGGTTACAACTGCAATGTCATTAATGGAAATGTGTGTTTAATTTATGCCACCGCAGATGAAGAGATTTGAGAAATACAGGGGGCGAGCACATTGGCATTCATTTTTACAGTATGATCACGAGAGAAATGTTTTTGAAGTTCGCACCGCTATCCATAAAAACTGGGGGAATAATGTGCATACCATAAATGAATCTAGAAGGTTATGCTCTTGTGGGAAATGGTCCATCTACCACATGCCGTGCTCACATGCCATCAGGTGCTTTCAACATGTTGGTTTAGGGCCAACCAACTACGTTGATAAACAATATAGAGTTGCTGCATACTTAAACACCTATAGTGGGCAGTTGCAGCCAGTGGGCGATGAGCATTATTGACCGCCGGAACCATTTCAAATGGTGTGTAACAAGGAGTTTTTGCGTCGAATACAGGTGTAGAAGAGAACGCGCATACAGAACCAAATGGATGTTAGCGATACCGTTTATGCACACAAATATGGTATATGCTCGCAAACAGGACACGACCGTCGAAAATGTCCTTCGGTTGGTTTGGCTGGCGGTGGTAATCAAGCTCGTGGTGGGAGTTCTTCTAATGTGCCCAACTATCAAGGATACACGTAGTAACTAGGTTTTGTAATGTAGTTGTAATAAGTGTATGTACTTGTTTATGTCGCAAGATGTATCAAATAAAATTATGTTTCCATTGTTGTTAAATCTTATTGATATTTAACATTTTTCAGTTGAGTAAATTAATGAATTTCTCCCTCCCGTTCATGTAATCAAAAATAGTATTGGATTAAAAAACATAATTTTTTTAGTAAACTACACTGTCAGAGGAGGAAGATTTTTGATAAATATGTGAATATATATAGCGCGGTTAAATACTATGTTATGTGTGCTGCCTTGTTGAATTGAAAAGTTGCCCGCCTGCGAAAAAGATGTTTTGTATCTGAAAGAATTTTTAACACGCAAATCATAGCGCGGTTAATACTACGTTATGTGTTAGCATAGCGCGGTTAAATACTACGTTATGTGTGTTGTCTGGTCGAACTAAAAAGCTGCCCGCCTGCGAAAAAGCTGTTTTGTATCCGAAAGAATCTTTAACACGCAAAGCATAGCGCAGTTAAATACTATGTTATGTGTTAACATAACGCGGTTAACGACTACGTTATGTGTGTGGCCTTGCCTATAAATAACGGGCGCATTCTAGTTATTTTCTGCCCTTAACAATAACCAATAGCAAAACTTTCCAAAAAAACAGGTTTTTTTTTCGCTTTAACAAATGTCTGAACGCCTTTATGTACCAAGGTGACAGTGCGGCAAAACATGTATGATGGCAGACTGTTGGGATGATGGTGAAGTTGGACGCCGCTACAGGATGTGTGTGAATAAGTTTTATAGGGTTCCCGACGAAACTTTTTGCAATTTGTAGGTATGGATTGATGAACCCTGTAAGCAGGAATGCTAGAAACAAACTTTGTAGTATATTCATAATTTGAAAAAAAGATACGAACGTGATGAGGTTATGTATAAACGAGAAATTGCGGCGTTGAAGGAGAAACTAAAAGAGGTGGAAGAAGGAAAAAATAAGCCGTTGGATCAATTTGAGTGGATGAAGAAGAGAATAGTTGACAAAACAAACTAATGTATGTGTTGAGCGTTGTATTTTATCTTTATGCTTTCCATGTCATGTATTTTCATTATGTGTGCCGAATTTAAATTATGTTAAGTTGCTGTGTTTGTGTTTATGTTGCAGTATTAAAATAACGAAGAAACGGGAAAATATATACATAATGCGCATATAACGAAAACAATAAAAATTGTTGCTATTATTTACATAAAATAAGATTTACATCAAATACAAAAGAAAAACAAAAAAAATCAATGTGTCCCACAACCTATATGCTTCAATGCAGCCGCTGGCATGAGGCGTATCCCATCCCTCCCGGCTACGCTATTAGGATCATCCTCATCACGTTGCCACTTTATAGCAGGATGCGCTGCAACATGATCATCAGTAGTGCTGGTAGGATCGGTAGAAGGGGTCGTCAGTCTAGTAGAAACCTACAGAAGAATAAGTCAGCTCAGTATAGGAATATATATATAAAGTCACAACAATTTAAATTGTCTTACCATGATCTCGTCGAGCTCCTGAATATAATCATCCATCACAGCCAGGTCAACATCGCACAAAGCGGTCTCCGTGACGGGCGGGGATGAAGCCTTAATAAGAAAATTAATAAAGTTATGGAAAATAAATGAGAAAAGAAAAAACAAATTTAAATTTAATACTAATAAAAACATACTTCCGCATGTGAAAGCTCCCCAGCACCCCTCGATGATGAGCCATAACTCAGCCGGCGCCCACTATCCACATCTCGGGTCAGTCGATCCTCAGCAGCGGTTGATGGGCCTAGAAAGTATGCATCCCAATCCTCTCCGGTAATGTCTGTGTCCGTGATCAATAATGGACCTGACGGGGTCACCTGCGAAGTCCCTGGAGTGAGATGCATCCCAAGGCTGTATGACGACATGCTGCTGGGATACTCATCCGGCTCATGGAGGTCACCCGATAGATCAACATCAACATTATCAACATGGGCCTCAACGCCCCCTTGCTGGGGACCACCTCCTCGCCGCCCACCACGACCCTGTGGGGCAGCCCTACCTCATGGGATACCCTTACCTCGAGGGGCACCCCTACCTCGTGCGACACCCCTACCTCGCTGGTACTACTCTGGCGCCACATAAGCAGGGTCGTTTCCCAAGCGTTGATCCTCTCGGGCTCACTGTAGTGTCCGGGCAGCCACCTCTACAACATGCAGGCCATAATCGTGCAAAGCGGCCGCTCCCTCGTCGGCATGCTGCTGCATCTGCAGTCCCGTCTGGTAGACTATATGTAGGTCAATAGCCTGCACAACGTATAAAATATAAACTACAGAACACTATGTTACAGTTATATAAGTAATAATACCAGAAAACATACTAGGGTCTCGTGCCGCCCGGCATATGGAACGTGCCGACCGCCAGCTCGATGAATGAGATTCCCGACAAAAAGTCAGGTAACGCGGCGGTACCAGGGCATATAGTCATGAATAGTATCCATCCAGCTCTGCGAAGGGGGAGGGGGGCAGAATCAGGTCATCTCGCCGGTCCCAAGTATCAACATGCGCCTCTAGCCATGTCACATATGCGTCGTCCACCCTGAAATGATCATTCTGTTGATAATGTGTGGGATCCCATGTGGGACCTCTCAGTACAGTCTGCAGACGGCAAAACTGGCGAAGTACTCGCTCTGTGGCATGATGCTCCACAATATCGAGGCACATCAGCGGGATGAAAGTGCTCCAAATCAGTCGGCCGAACGAGCAATAATCGGGCAAGCCACCTATCAAGTCGTCGATGTATGGCATCCATCTGAACTATTAAATAACAACAGAAAACGTGAGAATGCGCAACACATGTGAAGCTATACCAAGTAAACTTAGGTACACATTTACCTGTGTGCCCTCCAACATATCCAACAAATCCCTGCAAAGGGGGAGATTATGCCGAGCCTCGTAATCTCGTACATATCCACGCCAGAGATCCCACCTTCTATCTAGAGGGAGAAACAAAGGTGGTACATCCGGAGGTAATGGTGGTAGACGTGGCTGCAACTACAGGAACCGCTCCTATGCCCAAACCTAACATACAAAGTTGACGTAAGATTTAAGATAATTTTATACTAGATAGAATTGGAAGGAATGAATAGAGTATTCGAATATGTTGTTACTTGTAGAACCGACAAAAATCTACATACGTCATGCTGGGTGCCTATACTCGCCCGGCACAGATGCCTGTACAAGTAGGCAAGAATAGAAACACCCCAGCTATACTGGGGTAAATCATCTAGCCGCTGAAGATGATGAAGAAATCTCAAGCTGACTAGGTTCCCCGAAGTGTTCGGGAACAAGACCCCTCCAAACATAAGGAGCAGCAACAACCTCGTATACCAATGAATATCCAAATAATCTGTTTCACCAGTGATGTCGGGGTGTAATATCTCCAAATGATGTCGAATAGCTGTCAAACTCATGCGACTGACCCCTGAGTATGCAGTCTCATCCTGTGGCCTGAAACCAGTGAGCTGCTGCAGCATGTCCAAATACTTCCCACGCGTCATCTCTCTTATGGCTTGAGGCAGTGCAACGGGCAATCCTTCAACTTGCATCCCATATAAAAACTCCACGTCCTGCAGCGTGATGGTGGCCTCGCCAATAGGTAGGTGGAATGTGTGCGTCTCCGGTCGCCAACGCTCTATCAGGGCAATGACGAAAGACCAGTCGAGCTGCAGCCGCCCGATCTCCAAAATCCTGTAGAAGCCCGTATCCCGCAGGCGCTGGACTACACGGGGATGGAGATCTGCGTTTTTCATAAAATCCCACATGTCGTCCACTCTCTTGGCACGGAGAGTCTGGGCCAGTAACTGTCCCTCCCATACGTAGGCGAACCTATGATCTCCCTGTAACACTAATAACTCATCGGAGAAAGGTCCGGGATGCATAGGCGCCGTCCATGTCGTCTACTGTAAATTAAACAACATTAATTATATGTTTGTTCTGTAAATTAAATAATTAATTTTTATAGTTGTACAATATTTAATTGGACAGAGTATATATCTATGGGTTCCAGGCTCGATATTTGAGGTCCAGTAGCATCAAGCTATCATGAATTCTTATGCGTGTCAATTTTATTATTTTACATGTTAGTTTCATAATTTTGTATGTTTGTTTGTAAATTAAATAATTAATTTTTATAAATTGGACATGGTTTGTGTTTGATCTATCAGTATAAGAGATACTTAAACTACAGGGACACTACGCTAAAGACTCTACATTTTATTATGCTAAAATGGCACTATATTACTAGTCTTTAAGCAAATAAATAATCTAAACTAGATAAAAATAACAAATACATTTTAATCACAAAACATTCACGAAAATACATGTAAAATAGTAAAAGAAATTTATTAACATTTTTATTAACAAATAATAATGAATTTTTATTTTTTACATATTTTTTAGAACACTAATGAAAAAAAACATACTAGTTTAATCGCAAAACAAAACACAAAACAACATGGAAAAACATTCATAACAACTAATATGCATTATTTATACGAGTTTCGACATAAACTTAATCAAATTACCTCGATTTATGTGTTTCGGAAAGTTGATGAACTGAAAATTTGAGCCTGAAACAAGCAAACCACAACAATAGAAAACTTGGCTAGGATGTGGGACCTACAATCTTGTCTTTTTGTGTGACGGGTGGGGTCCACTCGAATATTTTTGGAGAAAAATGGGGGGGGGGGGGGGGAGCGCTTTTGTTTTAAAAAAAATGGGGGAGGGGGACTGGTTCGATCGTGGAGAAGAAGGGAAGGGGACCGTTTTTATTTATGTATAGCGCGGTATATAACAACGCTATACATATAGCGCTTTTATATACCGCACTATGCATAGCTGTCTTATCATCCCAGGCATAACGCGGTTTATAAGGGCGTTAAGGTTATGGCAGAAAGAAATAATAGAAAAAGAGCGCCAGTATAAAGATAGTGGACATNAGGAGTTGGAGGAAATCAAGGCGCATCCACTTCGTCATCTCAGTCTCTTTTTGTGCAAAGAGGTAGAAAAGATTCCGCCCTTCTAGCCTCGAGTAGTGGACAGTGTATCATTGATAGCGGTGCTATTGATCACTACTCTGGTATGAGTACCATTTTCTCTTCACTTAACCCATCAACATCATTGGGTAAGCTAAAGCTTGCTGATGGCTCTACTACTCCCAACAATCTGTATAACGCTCTTTAAAAGTGCGCTATACCTTAACGTCCATTAAGGTATAACGCTCTGTTGATACCCAATTTTTCCTCAAACTATTTTTTAATTCTATACATATATCTTCAAAATCAAGTTTTGTGATAATTGGTATTTTTCCATAATTTTCCCATGCTTTTATTAATTTATTTCAAATTTATCCAGTACTTTATATCCAATAATTAATCATAAATTGCATTGCAAATAATTTCAAAAAACATCTCTTGGTTCAATATATCATTTTAATCCTATTAGGATTTAATTATTTCACAAATTAGCCAATTTGGCATTATTTGGTCATAATTGTAATGACTTTGCAATCATAGCCTAATTATACATTTTATGCTATTTCAATCCAATAATCAGTAATTTTAAATTTTAATGCTAGTTAATCACCTTAATTTTACCTATTTAGCCTTAATTTCATTTTGTATAATTATTGGTTATTTTTATTAATTATTTATCTATTTTTTAAACGGGTATTTATGTAAGACCCTAGAAAATTTTGTTAAGTAATTTAGGATTTCGAGGTGCCGGGTAGGCTAATTTTAATATTTTATGTGCTATAATATGATATAAACGAATTGGATTTGGTAAATAAGTGCCTAAGTCATAAAATAAGTATTGTGGGGTCCAAGGAGAGGCCTAATGTAGGGCCCCGGGAAAAACTTCACTATGTAATTTAAGGTTTTGTGGTGTCAAGGTAGGTAATACATTGTACTTCCGGAGTTTTGGGATTGAACGATGCGCTGAGGATTTGAAAATATTTCGTCGCAGCTAGACCAGGCTTTAGGTAGATAAAGCCTGGATAAATCCAGGCCAGACCAGGCTTTAGGTAGATAAAGCCTGGATAAAGCCAGGTCTGAAATGTTGCACTATCCATTTTTCTATCTTTATGACCCGACCCCAGACCTATATAAAACCCACCCCCCCTCATTTTTAACGACCATCTGATAATTTAGAGAGAAGCAAGGGTGGGTTGTAGAGAGAGAAAGTCCCCAACTTCATCCAATTGATCCTCCTTCATCACTCAAGCTTGGAACTAATCAAGTAGGACACAAATTTCTTCACCATAAGAGGTAAGTTCCACCCCATCTCCCTTAATTCTCAGATTATAGTCAAAATGGAACACACATAGAGTTGTTCTTGAATATGAGAGTTAAGAATCTTGCATGCATGTACTTAATCTACCATAATCCAATAACGGGAAGTAAGTTAGAGTAATCTTTCACTAAAAAGGGTTTAGTTAATCTAAGGGATCACATAGTGTTTGATAAAATGCCCAAATGAGTTCATGATTTCTAATTCTATGTCTAAACATGTCATCTTGTAAATTAGATTGAAGGCGTTAGAAGGTCCGGTGGTTTGAGAATAGATATTAAAGGGAAATTCCGACTCGAGGTATGTATGGCTAACTTTAATCTTTGTAGAGTCGCCTTGTTGGTGTCCGAGCATTCAGTATGAATTCCTGGTTCGATTGTATTTGAATCGATTGTCCTACTGTGATGAGGTAAAGAATCATGTTCTCTGAATGCCTTAAGTTGATTACCATGTCACCATGCTACTTGAGATTGTGAAATATGATTCTTTGTGCTTACCCTGTCATGTACAAGACTCGTTATATGCTTGAACTTATCGGTATGAAATAAAGTGCTACTAAATGAATGAAAATGGTAATGAACTCAATTGTTGAATGTATACAAGTGCTAAGGGTTGTGTAGTAAATGATGGGAAAGAAAAGTGAATTTATTTAACTGATCTAAATAGTTATAACGTACCATACATGACTCACTGCTTGGCAAAGATTATTGTGCCCTTGTTTTCACATGGTTGTGTGGTTGTTATAAATTTATACTCTTGATGGTAGAAATCCTTGTGATTAAATTGTTTATTGTTGTTGCTATCTAAATGATGTCCGGTGGGATCGGGTTGCGCGCCACAACAGGTGAAATAAGGATGCTATGTTGAGAAGTAATAAGGGTGGAATGTGATTGTACGGTGGGACGGGGTTGCACGCCGCAACAGGTGAAATAAGGATGGTATGTTGAGAAGTAATAAGGGTGGAATGTGATTATACGGTGGGATGGAGTTGCACGCCACAACAGAATAAATAAGGGTGGAATGATGAGAAGAAATAAGGGTGGAATATGATTGTAAGGTGGGATCGGGTTGCGCGCCGCAACAGGAGAACAATTGAAATAAGAAACTATGAAAACCACATTTGTGATTCTCTGTATCTCTATGCAATAATTATTTGGTTTCTTTGACTACCTCCTATCTGTGCACTGTTTTGATTTTACTTAGAGTAATGTTTGTTCATACATACTAGTACTATTCAATGGTACTAACGTCCCTTTTGTCGGGGGCGCTACATCTTTTATATGGATGTAGGTGGTTCTATAGCAGGTAGCTCTGACCACCGATAGTGGTGCCTCCTCTTCATCCCTTCGGCAGTTCTGGTGAGCCCCAGTTCCTCTCGGGGCCGTGTGTAGTCTATATCATCTCCTTTTGTATATGTTGTGTCTCTAAAGGTATAGCCGGGGCCTTGTTGCCGGCAAGTCTATGTAAACTCCTAGTATTCTTAGAGGCTCCGTAGACACTATGTGGGTTGTACATGTATTTTGGGTAGTGGTTGTATTTATTAGAATCGGGGTTCCGCATCGGAAATGTTGTATTTATACATGTGTTTTGGGATTATCGAATGTTGAATCTTTAAAGAAGGAAAATGCACTAATGATGAAAATACATATCTTGACTCTATTTTGCTATTTCATTTATAAAATGTATATTGTAACTGCGGGCTAGCGCGTTGGGTAAGAAAGGCAATCCAGGTCCGCTTGACCGGAATCATCCGGTTAGGCGCCGGTCTCGTCCCTAGGATTATGGGGCGTGACAAACTTGGTATCATAGCGTATGGTTTTAAAGTGTCCTAGGATGTCTCAGAGCCGTGTCTAGTAGAGCCCTTCTTATTGGTGTGTTGTCGACCACATCTATAATTAGGGGGCTGCTTGGACATTTAGGAATTTCACTCTTCTTTGATACTCCAATCGTGCGATAGAGCTCAATATAGGGAGTTAGTTTTCTCTACAAGCCTTACTCTTATAATGAGTAATCTTGATACCATAATCCACGAGTTTGAATCCATGAGGTGGGATTAATCCCACCATTGAGTCCGAAGGAGATTGCCCAAAGGCTTGTTAAAAGAATGTATTGAGCCGTGGAGGGACTGGTAGAACCTATCGCTAAGAGGGGTGTACCCTTGTCCCTATTAATGTCACTGCACCACCAAATCTTATAGTATATCGGTATGGTACCAACATACGTTAGGGATGTGGAGTCGAGGGGCATCGATTAAGCTATTGCCATGTCAACCCGAAGTCACCAAGTAAGTCACTCCTTAGCATAACCAACGTACTCTTGTTGTATATATACATCCATATTGAAGAATTTTCATAGGCATGGTCTTAATCAATGTTGAGTCACAAAGCATTGCATGCATCTACTCTTTGAACGAGATCCATTATTTCGTGAATCCACTCGACTACAAATTCTCTTATTTACAATACTCTTATGACATCGAGCTCTATAATCATGTCCTTGAATGGAGTTGTAACTATAGAATTACTACTTCCTACACGCCTTTCTAAACTCTCAACAAGGGACTAAACCCGAAGATTTTCTTATCGAATGAATGGATGAACAATCATCATATTTTCGCACAAGATAAAAAGATATTTCCTCTCAACCCTTTATTCTTCTCTATTCAAAAGCCTAGGCCATTTTTCTTCGAGTTTCTGCTTCAATCTGAATGTTGACATAGTATCATAGTGAAGATCTTGCTTTGTTTCATCATCATCTCTAGTATGGTTTGAGGCTTCCATTTTGGCCTAGTGGTCGGAATCGGCAAGATTTTTATTTGTTTGACGAGAATCTCCCTATTCTCCGACATGTGATTTTCTGAATTTGGTCTGCTCAATTAATTTTAAACATTATTAAATCTCCATCAAAGCTAGGGTCCGTCGAGCCTCCTTGTAGCTGGATCATACTACTTATTCTTGTTGCTCATCTTATTCTTGAAGGTTGTCCTTCTTCTAGTTGTAAGGAAGATGAGTACTTTCGCTCCTCTTTTGATTTTCATAATACTTGTTCGAGTGTCGCTATATGTTAATTGCTCTATGTTGCTACGAATCCAGCTGATTTTAGTGTTAGTACTGGCTCCGCTAGCCGTGAGGCTTTTGAGTTTACTCCTATAACCCTCAAGTCCTCTTCCTGTTAATTCCTCCCATATACCCGGTCTTCCCCTGGTTGTTGTCCTATTTTTTCAGTTCCAATTTCGGTGGTTGAAGGAAGATCATAATTGTGTCTTTGGCATCTAGAAATAAAATTTCGTTTGTCATATGTTAATTCTTATATTGCTATGGGACTTGGGATAGAGTCCGGGCAACCTTATGAGCCATTCTCTGTATCTACTCTTTGAATGGGACGTATTACTTACAACCTCTTGAGAAAATTGAATCCTATAATAACTTCTTGAATCGAGCCATAATCATAGGGTAATACTCCCCACCTACTTCCCTAAATTTTCAACAAGGAACTACACATGATGGACTTCTCATATAACCTTCTCAGTTAAATAGATAATATATGCTCCCTTGTGCCTATGCATGCACCGTCGTAAAATTTTACCTATGTTGTGTCAAGTTTCATGAAAATCATCTCGGAATTGCAATCCTTCTCGAGTCACTCTCTTCTTCTCAGTGTATATGGCTTATATGGTTTGAATTCTCACTCTACTCTTGTGAATATCATCATGAAACCTTCTCACTGTCTAGTATCATAAGAGCATGCCTTAACACCTATCATATGAGTGTGTGTCAATCGAAATGGTCACCATGTGCATAGGGTCTCTTTGAAAATTGAGATCCTCATATCCCCTTCATATAAAGATCTTGTGTCGCCATCTTAGTATAACTTTCGTGTCCGCTTGGGACCTCCCGTAGTAAGTAACTCACTTTGTTCCTAGTATTGTGGTTGTCGTGGGCATGGTCTTGTACTATAGTTGGGAACTAATATAGCAGAAACATGACAAATGCATGAAAAATGTTAATTTTCTCTTTACACCTCCACCACATGTGTTAATTATGTTCCTCTGTTAGTGAATTCATCGAGCTAGTTTCCCAACACTTGTTAGATAACTATGAGAGAACCTGTCCTCCCATGTATCGCTATAACACTTCCTTTCTCATAAGAACCCTTAATAGGCTCTCCGTCAAGACTAAATGTACCTTAGGGGGATATCATAGCACAACGCCTACTTCTTATGTTTTCCTGTATTTCATTAGCATCTGGGTACACCTCGAGTTAAGGTCTATGGAGAACTCATTAAGAACATCTGCAAACCTTTCAAGATTATTCTATATTATCCCATTGGGTTCTGTTGCCTTTGCACTCTCGGCTTCTAGAATCATTGATTTCGTCATTGTCATGTGAGGAGAGTTTTGCTATCCTTGGCATTCCACCTCCCTTGTTGGATAGGAGTTTTAGTTGTCTTTCTCCCCGGAGCATCATGTTAACCACCAGAACCCCTCTAATTAGTACATGATTTCATCCCCAAATTAAGATTTCCTAGCTATATGGTTTCACTCGTAGAAGGTTGAGATTAGATGCTTCCAGGTTTCTGCACATACCATAAGCATTCTAATTCAGAAGACAAGATGTCGTATCTTTAGTTACCTCATATCAGATCAATCATCGGAAAGGGTTAAGCTGTTTGGATGATGATAATCTCATAGGTGTTTGACTTCCTTTTTCACCCTCATGCGCACGTGGAATAGATCCCTTGTGTCAGTTAATGTTAGGAGTGTAATTCAACTTTATGTGATTCTTTTGAAGTCTCTATCACATCCATGTTGCGAGAATCTTACCATTTTGAGCTAAACTTATTTTCCCTACACTCAAGGAGACAACCGGTTTGACGTACTTGACCGCTCCTCCATAGAGCTTTCTATCGCTGGACAGGACAGGTGTGGAGAGGATCAATTGTTACTATCCCATGCATAACTCGTAGCCTCCTAAGTATAACTGATGCTAGCGTCTTCATCCTCCCGATCATGCCTCCCGTGTGTCTCATGTCTAGGAAGACCCACTTCTTTTAGATCTCAGGATCACATACATGGTTACCACCTTACCAATGCATGCCAGTTACCTCTATGCTTCATTTGTCTAATAATTAAAGTCGTCACAATGAATAACGACGTCAGCATTGTTAGTAGTAAATTTTGTGTCTCTTAGCACGTAACCTCATGAAAGACTTTGCTCAGCACAGTTAATGATTCCTGAATAATTCCAGCCCAAATCTTGAACTCCGTTGCTCCTTACTGTATTAGATCTATTTGGTATTGAAGGTTCAAACGTGTCAAAGTCACCTTGTGATCACATATATTCAGTAGGTAATTTTATGGTCGATTTATGATAGCACATCCTAGAGAAATCGTTAAAGGTCGCCACAGGTTTAGTTTGGGTGTTTGCGTAGAGATTTAGAATTTAGGAGGGTGAACAGGTTATTCTCAAAATTTTCCCCGGAAGATGTCATGTGAATTGATAAAGAGGGGTACATAAGCGCATTTCCCATTAGGTTGCACTAGGAGTATGATATTTCTCATGTATTTGTGTTTTCATATGTCTATGTCTAAGAAGTTAGTTGGAGATCCTTTGTGTGTCATCCCGGTGGAAATTATTGAAGGTAAAGTTAATGGATAGTTATCTTATGCGAGGTATCTAGTTGTCATCCTTGTTAGATAAGTTTGGGGATTGGGATTATATCCATGGATGTGTTATGGCGAAACTTGTAAGTCGAGGAAGCCACATGGGAAGCGGAGAATGAAATGAAAAAGAAATACCCCCATTTATTTGAATAAGTCAGGTAGTCGTTTATGAAGTTGATTATCTCTAAATAATTGCATTACATGTCATATTGTGTAGAGCCACCCCACTCCCCTAATCCCCCTTTCCCCGTTGACTTCTCAACCTTGTGTCATATTTGTGTGTAATGTGTTAACTGAATTATGTGCAATTTGTTGAAGTAACTGAATTATGTGCAATTCGTCGAAGTAACTAAATTATGTAGAATTCTTTGAAGTGTATTTCGGGGGCTCTCTGACAGGTGGATAGGTCTACTTACAAAGGAAACTCTGGCGAAATTTTTAGAAATTTTTTGGGAGTTGGTTAAATTTGGGGGTTGGCATATAGTATATTCAAAACTTAGTGAATCCTTGACCCTCAATCGAGGACGAATGATCCTAAGCAGGGGAGAATGTAAGACCTCGGAAAATTTTGTTAAGTAATTTAGGATTTTGAGGTGCTGGGTAGGCTAATTTTAATAATTTATGTGCTATAATATGATATAAACAAATTGGATTTGGTAAATAAGTGCCTAAGTCATAAAATAAGTATTGTGGGGTCCAAGGAGAGGCCTAATGTAGGGCCCCAGGAAAACCTTCACTATGTAATTTAAGGTTTTGTGGTGTCAAGGTAGGTAATGCATTGTACTTCCGGAGTTTTGGGATTGAACGATGCGCTGAGGATTTGAAAATTTTTCGTCGCAGCTAGACCAGGCTTTAGGTAGATAAAGCCTGGATAAAGCCAGGCCATACCAAGCTTTAGGTAGATAAAGCCTGGATAAAGCCAGGCCAGACCAGGCTTTAGGTAGATAAAGCCCGGGTAAAGCCAGGCCAGACCAGACTTTAGGTAGATAAAGCCTGGATAAAGCCAGGATCGAAATGTTGGACTATCCATTTTTCTATCTTTATGACCCGACCCCAGACCCATATAAAACCCATCCCCCCTCATTTTTAACGACCATCTGATAATTTAGAGAGAAGCAAGGGTGGGTTCTAGAGAGAGAAAGTCCCCAACTTCATCAAATTGATCCTCCTTCATCACTCAAGCTTGGAACTAATCAAGTAGGACACAAATTTCTTCACCATAAGAGGTAAGTTTCACCCCATCTCCCTTAATTCTCAGATTATAGTTAAGATGGAACACACATAGAATTGTTCTTGAAGACGAGAGTTAAGAATCTTGCATGCATGTACTTAATCTACCATAATCCAATAACGGGAAGTAAGTTAGAGTAATCTTTCACTAAAAAGGGTTTAGTTAATCTAAGGGATCACATAGTGTTTGATAAAATGCCCAAATGAGTTCATGATTTCTAATTCTAAGTCTAAACATGTCATCTTGTAAATTAGATTGAAGGCGTTAGAAGGTCCGGTGGTTTGAGAATAGATATTAAGCGGAAATTCCGACTCGAGGTATGTATGGCTAACTTTAATCTTTGTAGAGTCGCCTTGTTGGTGTACGAGCATTCGGTATGAATTCCTGGTTTGATTGTATTTGAATCGATTGTTCTACTGTGATAAGGTGAAGAATCATGTTCTCTGACTGCCTTAAGTTGATTACCATGTCACCATGCTACTTGAGATTGTGAAATATGATTCTTTGTGCTTACCCTGTCATGTGCAAGACTCGTTATATGCTTGAACTTATCGGTATGAAATAAAGTGCTACTAAATGAATGAAAATGGTAATGAACTCAATTGTTGAATATATCCAAGTGCTAAGGGTTGTGTAGTAAATGATGGGAAAGAAAAGTGAATTGATTTAACTGATCTAAATGGTTATGGCGTACCATACATGACTCACTGCTTGGTAAAGATTATTGTGCCCTTGTTTTCACATGGTTGTGTGGTTGTTATAAATTTATACTCTTGATGGTAGAAATCCTTGTGATTAAATTGTTTATTGTTGTTGCTATCTAAATGATGTCCGGTGGTATCGGTTTGCGCGCCGCAACAGGTGAAATAAGGATGATATGTTGAGAAGTAATAAGGGTGGAATGTGATTGTACGGTGGGACGGGGTTGCACTCCGCAACAGGTGAAATAAGGATGGTATGTTGAGAAGTAATAAGGGTGGAATGTGATTGTACGGTGGGATGGGGTTGCACGCCGCAACAGAATAAATAAGAGTGGAATGATGAGAATAAATAAGGGTGGAATATGATTGTAAGGTGGTATCGGGTTGCGCGCCGCAATAGGAGAACAATTAAAATAAGAAACTGTGAAAACCACATTTGTGATTCTCTGTATCTCTGTGCAATAATTGTTTGGTTTCTTTGACTGCCTCCTATCTGTGCACTGTTTTGATTTTACTTAGAGTAAAGTTTGTTCATACATACTGGTACTATTCAATGGTACTAACGTCCCTTTTGCCGGGGGCACTACATATTTTATATGGATGTAGGTGGTTCCATAGCAGGTAGCTCCTTTTGTATCTGGTGAGCCCCACTTCCTCCCGGGGCTATTTGTAGTCTATATCATCTCCTTATGTATATGTTGTGTCTTTAAAGGTGTAGCCGGGGCCTTGTTGCCGGAAAGTCTATGTAAACTCCTAGTATTCTTAGAGGCTCCATAGACACTATGTGGGTTGTACATGTATTTTGGGTAGTGGTTGTATTTATTAGAATCGGGGTTCCGCATCAGAAATGTTGTATTTAGCACATGTGTTTTGGGATTATCGAATGCTGAATCTTTAAAGAAGGAAAATGCACTTATGATGAAAATAAATATCTTGACTCTATTTTTCTCTTTCATTTATAAAACATATATTGTAACCGCGGGGTAGCGCGTTGGGTAAGAAAGGCAATCCAGGTTCGCTTGACCGGAATCATCCAGTTAGGCGCCGGTCTCGTCCCTCGGATTTTAGGGCGTGACAATTTAAGAAGTAGCCACTTTTAATTCAATTTTATTCAATTCTACCCGGACCCCCAACCCAATTAACTAGCCCAAACAACCCAAGCCCAATTCCCAAATTACCCGATCCAGTTCCCATTTCAATCTGAGCCGTTGATTGTTCCAAATCAACGGCCCAGATCAACCCTTACCTAAATTAATCCTAAACGACTACCCCCCCATTTTCATTTTCCCCCGTTCTATTTCTCTCACATTCTCTCTGGTTCTCTCTAGGTTCTCTCTAGAACCCCCCCATTTTCATCTTCTACGGCCACCCCCTCGCTGGAAACCATGGCCTCTCACCATCTCCTAGCCTCTGCCTCATCCCACACCGGTTTGACACTAACCTGAGGTCCTCAGGTGAACCTGGAGCGGTTCAACTCCCACCTATGTCCTTTTATGCCATTTTATGACCATCTCCGGCCGTTCGAGTAAGATCTATGACTTTCCGGCTAAAATCGGTAATATTTCGAGGTTTTCTTATATTTTCTGGGTTCTCTTCGAAACCTAACTCTTAAAACTTTCTGATTCTTTTAGATCTATGATAGATCTGTGTATATTCTGAGCTATTCCGTTGTTTTCCTCAAAGATTCTCCGTTTTTCTCTAAAATGACTCTTTGTTTTCAACCTAGGGTTTCATGACCCCTTTTAAACGATTTTTCTATGACTTTTCAGTATTATCCTAAGGTCTCTACTGAGTTTTAATGGTTTATTTAAGTTTCTCTATCTTATCTGAGTTGTTGTGTTGAAACCCCTAATTTTTAGTCCTAAACCCTAAGTTCCTAATTTTGACTTTGATAATATGTTTGATAATATGTGTTTGCATCTCATGAGCTTTATGATTCTCTGATATTTTACTCTATGTTGTTCATCTATCTCTCTGATTTTTCTTGCTTTTCCGCTTACATTACTGTTCACTCTGTGATTCATGTGAATCCCTAATTTCGTATGATTGCTCTACTAGGGTTTATGACTTCTTGCTTATTATCTATCTAATTCGTGCTAATTTCCTTTAATTGATGTTATTCCTATTCGAATCCCTAATTCTATGTGATTGTTACCGGAATCTCTGATTTTTCTTTCCTATTGTGTGTTTATTTCGTGTACTCACAGGAATCAGTACTTCTCCTGTTTAACCCCTAATTTTCTGCAATTGATATCCCACTGATCTCTTGTGAGGATTCCCTTACTAATTTTTCAACATTTAAATTATTTCCTTGCCTTATTTTTGGTCGACTATGCTATCACATGGATTCTTAGGTTATTTCCTTAATTGAAATATTCTGAACCTAGACTAATTACTTGTACTATACTTAAATTATTTCCTTATATGTTATATGCAGTCATATAGGGTATCTTTCCTTATTTGTTGTCTGCCTATTACCGTTTAAAATTGACTCCTTAATTGAAGGGGGGGGGGGTACTTACTTTGATTATGTGCTGATTGATGCTGATCCCTTATTTATTATTATTATGGACTTTACCTTATTTACCATATGTTTTCAAACTACATATATATACACCACTCTTTCATTAAGGGGGAGAAACAGACTGGTTCAACAACTCTCTTTCTCACAACTAAACTCTCTGTTCTCTCTTCTGTGCTACTTACCACTACTTTAAGTTAGCTGGCTGCAAGCCAAGGCTAACTATTATGCTCTCCTATTTCCTACTTTATGTTACTGCCTTCACTTCACTGGTATGTTCTAATTCAATTCATTTCTCAAACCAACATGTTCTATTGTTGCTTCAATTCATTGTGTTTCTGATATGCTTCTACCTCTTATTTTGCTATTCAACATGTAATTAAAGTCCCTACTTCATGTTATGCTTTGTGAACTTAAAACCTGTTTCAATGTTTCTGCTCTACTCTTAGGTTTGTACATTAGTTTGATTAGGGGCATACTCTATTGCCTTGGGCTGTTTGATACTGTTGTGTTTAGTCTAATCCTATACTATGCTATACCCCAATTCTTTGAACCCCCTTAAGAGCTTCTATCCTATACCTCTTTGTACTTCTGCCTGTTATGTGTTTATTAATCTGTACTTCATGTGTCCCCAATCCCTCACTACCTTGTTTGTGTTTGTTAAACCTGCTTTGGTATACTGTTTTGATCCTAAGATGAATGTGTTTTGACCGTCTTACTCTTTGTCAAGATGTTTTACTTAATAAAGTCCTTTTTGCAAAACTCCTTTTTAAAAAAAAATTAGTCCTTCTTGTGTAAAACTGTTTTCCTACTCAACATCTCTTTCAAAACTATGTCAAGCACTCTCACTCTACTCTTAGACTTCTTATGTTCTACCCACTTTGTGTGAGCATTGCTTTGGGACCCTTGAGCTCCCTCTGAACTTTGACACACTAAGGCTGGCCCTTCCACACTGCGCTTACTCTCTAATGTGTCTATGAAATCTGGGTGTGAGCACTGCCCGGGATCCCTTGAGGTCCTTAGGGAACTCTGACACACCCGGATTATGAGAAAGGCTGTGAAATAATACTTGGTATTGAGGACATGGAGATATGGGCCTATACTGCAGGCTCCCTATACATAGCTTCTTATTTTCTATTTTGGTTATGTAATTCATATTCAATGGTCTGTAACAATAATTTGTAAAACAACTCCGGGGTTCGATAGTGAAAAAGGGGAGGTCACTATGTATGCTGTAGTGTAATCAAGGGTATAAACCATGCTTCCTAGGTTTACTTTCTTCTGTGTGCAATAGACATGTTTAGGCACAACACAAAGCATGCCGTGCATTAGATATCATGCTCCCTAGGATTTATATACTGTTTTTCAGCATCTCATCATCACTTAGAACTCCTGTCTCTAAGGCAAATAATAACATCAACATAGACTGTCTTTATGTGATTCTGCCTATTCTAAACCTCATTTAGAAATCCTGTCTTAGGGTAAATGTGTTAACACAAGCTGTTACTTATGCAAACATCATGCTACAACCACACTGCATACTTTAAAATCCTGTTTTAGGTAAACAACATTAAAGCAAAATGTCACTTCTGCCTATTCTGAAACTGTGCATAATTTGATGTGCATTTAGAAATCCTATTTAAGTTATTCTGCATGTGGTTGAATTAGATATCATGATCTAGGATCGCACTCGCCTAATTACACTCAGTCTAACTACTGAGTATGAAACAATCACCCTGTTCTAACAACTGGTAATTAATCTCTGCATATTATGCCATACTTAGAACTGCATGCTCTCAGGTATAACAACCTAAAAATGTCAACAATTCTGAACAACTGTTGCATATGATCTCACACCTAGGCAAGTCTTAGGTAATCAACCATAAGAAATAAAACTGGAACTGCCTTTTTGTGATTATTGTTTAACTATCAGCATTTTTAAAACCAGTAGGCAAAACTGATTAGGACTTTCTCTCTGAGTTATGCAATAAATCTGTCATCCCTGTTGTCACCACTTATATACCATGCTTAGGATTTGAATTAAAACTCATACCTAAATTGTGTTTGAGTCATGCTGATTCTGTGCATTATTTGTGGAGGTCTTTGAGCCCCTTTTCTGTTTATGTGGTATCCCCTATCTGCAGTCATATTTGTTTATTTATGTGTCGCATTAGTATTTTACCTTTAAACCTGAGGGTCTGCATAGAAACCCCCCTTATAGGATAGAAGTTCTAAATTCCTCCGGGACTAATAGGAAGGGACGGGTAACAACATGCAATAGAGGTCGTGACCAAAACTCGCTTTAGTTACCTTTACGGGGTGGGAAAGGGTAGATATGGACATGATGACCGGTGCGTTAATACCACGTGTAGCCCCTCTTTGAGGAGTGTCATACCGGGTATTGCATTGATGTGATCCATATTATAAACAAACCTAGGATACCCCCTTACCCCATAAACATGCCTAGATTATAATTCTTTTCAAAATCTAGCTTTTCCATTAACTGTTTCCAAACCTATGTGTACTTAGACTTAAATCCCCTATTATCTGAACCATATTTGTTTATTTGCTAATTGTACAAATTCACAAAAAGCTATTTGGCCGGGAACCACACTTGTGGATCCTGAGGGGTGCCTAACAACTTCCCCTTAGGATAATTTCAAGCCCTTACCCTGTCTCTGGTTATCAACTTAGTTGTAAATGAACCCCAATAGGTGCCCTAACACACCTTAAAATCGTTAGGTGGCGACTCTTCAAATAAATAAACCCCTTTCCCAAAAGGAATGAGTTGTCCCAACTAATATCATTAAACCCTTTTAAACCCGGCCCCGAAAGGAGTGCTTGGGGAAAAAGGGGGCGCGACAACATGGCGACTCTGCTGGGGAATTTTCAGGCTTTTACCATTTCAAATAGCTTCGTGAATTTGTACCTCTTCCTATGTGCAATTACTTGTTTATTTCCTTTAAGCATTTGATTTTCTTCAAAAGTAACTGACATGTTTTTCTGTTTCCTTCCTTTGTAACCGCCTTTAAATTATAAACTGCTGTATTTACTGCTTTCATAACGTGCAAATACGTGACTACATGTTTACTGTTTGTTGCATATCATGATTCAATATCATACTCCACTCGTGCTTAAACAAAATCCTATAGCAATGCTTGATGAGTGGTTGCGCCCTTCCTATATCATAACCCCTTAAATTCGGAAAGGCTTATTTGCGGTAAAACTAGTCGATCAACGGTATAGTCGATGGTTCTGTGCCTTTTCCCTTTGAATTGTCCGTTCAAGGGTACCGGTCTAAAATGCCATAGAAACCTTACTCCATTATCCTGTTGCATGCATCATGGTCAAACCTATCCAGGCTAATGTGTCGTCCGCACAATAGCCTTTAAGATAGACTTGTCCAAAAGTCCACTGGGTTTCCATAAACCCAAACGGACATCATCATGTTCTGTGCATTTATTTGGAGAATTAAATGCTTCATGCTAAATGTTGATGTTAAATAGTCGTGTCTAGTGGGGGTAAGGGCCTAACCTTGTTTACCTTGTAGAAATATGAGGCACGAAGTCCCCAGATTCGGCATGGTCACCAATATCCACCCAAAATTACTAAGTTGGTGGGAAGATCTGCATTCCAGTGACAAAACCCTCGTCAAGAAATATCTGGGTAATCTACCATCCCTCCTGGATATCCGGCCTAACAACATGATGATAGAGGCTGTTACTCTATTCTTGGGCTGTGAAAGGGCCGTCTTCCGCTTTGGGGACATCGAAATGACACCTTTGTTAGAGGAAATAGGAGGATTGGCCGGTCTAGCTTGGGAAACTCCGGGCTTGCTAATGCTTGAGAACCGCACATGCAAAGTTTTCTTAAAAATGATGGGTCTGAAGAAGAACGTAGAATTGGGATGCCTGAAAGAATTGTACATTCCTTTTGACTACCTGTATAAAAGGTACGGCCATAGCAAATCATACCGTACCTTCCATGATGAATTTGCCATCACATCCTTGGGACACATCCACTGCAGGGTATTCGTCTTCATGTTTTGCTTCCTGGGTCTAATCGTATTTCCAATGAAGAAAGAAAGAATCCATACTAGGTTGACTGTGGTAACCAAGACACTAATGGAGGGAATTGGTGGGCAAAACTTCACCATCGTGCCCATGATCAATTTAGACATATACCGAGCCTTAAGAGAAGTGACAAAGAGGAGCAAAACACTTAGAGGGTTGAAATTTATTACTACAACTTTGGCTTTTGGAACATATCCAAAAGGGCCAATACCAAAAAGAGACTCAACGAAGGGCATGGAATGACCACATCACTTTCACCCATCCAAAGCGAATGACCTATATCCCTGACATGTTTGCTCAACCTGAGAATTCCAAAGAATGGGTTGAGCTCTTTGATAATCTGACTGAAGAGCAAGTCGAATGGATGTTCGAATGGTTTCCAACAAAAGAGTTCATCGCCCGGTCCAGAGATGCACCATTCCTGATACTGATTGGTCTGAGAGGAACATACCCTTACGTCCCTCTCCGGGTTATGAGACAAGAAGGTAGGAAGCAAGTCATACCAAGGTTCGACGAGATGAGCCATTTCCGAGCTGACTTCCAAAATGATGACAGTCCTCACAAGTGCCAAGCCCAACACATGTGGCACTGCAAGATTGTAATGGAGAAAGACACCATTGAGCTAGACAGATATCACGCCGGTTGCTCCCCTTTCTATTCGGGATGGTTGGAAGACAATTGGGATGGTCTGGGCAAGCCAGGGTTCGTTCAAGGCCACATAATTATAGATGAAAAGGGGAAGGAAAATTCATCAAAAGGGTTGAGGATTGTCAAAAGGCTGAAGGGACCGAAGGTGGACATCTAGCCAGAGCGTACCTACTGCTGGGACTTTGCGAGCTGGGGAATCTGATCGAGGGAGCCAAGAATGCCGAGTCTGTGGAAGGCCCTTCTGGGACCAAGTAGATAGGAATTTACTTTTTCTCTTTATTAATATAATAAGGCCAATAGCCATTAGTGACCTTTATTTCTTGTTTATTTAGTGTCATTTTGGGATTCGTCTATTTTCTATCAATGAAATGAGGCATTTAGCATTTTAAGTTCTCCAAATCAATTTGTCATTAGGCCTACCTCAGGCACAAAGAGGTTCCCAAATTAGGACGCGCTTTCTTTTATTCCCCTCCCCAAAGGTTAGTTCGTGCACTCTGGCATCATCATCTTATCTCACAAGATCTAAGGGCCCTCCACCCACTCCTCCCCCTAGTCCTCCTAAAGGAAAAGGCAAAAAGAAAATGGAAGATTCAAGCAACATCAGAAAGGAAAACACGATTGAACGGGTAGAGGCCACTGATGACCAGGGTATTCGTGTTCCAAACGATAATATGTCACAGCTTGAACAGAAGTTGTTGAAGTTCCAAGAAGAGCTTAATCAGGTTCGAAATTTGGCAAACCTGTCATTCACCCTCAGCGTCCCAGACGTCAACCTCCCCTACGCTCAAAATCCTACACCTCCTCAAAACATCCTAAAACAGCAGAATCATCCCTCACCTCACCATCACGTCACCCCACCAAAGAACCAATGTAACACCTGCCATACCCCAAATAACACTCCACTACTTATCTCAGAACCTCATAACTCCACAAACGACCATATCTACACCCACGCACCAGGCCACCATAATAATCCTATCTACGTGGAGACCATGCCACACTCCACTCCACCTATCTCATACACACCTGAGTCTGATGAAAAGAATCTGCTTATTAGGAACTTGGCCGAGGAACTTAAGAAGCTGACCAGCCGGGTTCAAGGCGTTGAGGGAAGTAGGGGAGTCGAAGGGCCGAACTATGAGGATCTCTGCATACAACCTGATGTTGAACTTTTTGAGGGGTACAAACCTCCTAAGTTCGAAATGTTTGATGGTACATGTGATCCAAGGTTCCATCTGAGGACCTATTGTGACAAGCTGGTTGGAGTAGGGAAAAATGAAAGGATCCGCATGAAGCTGTTCATGAGGATCTTGAAAGGATATTCCTTGTCTTGGTACATTAGCCAAGATCCCAAGAAGTGGTCAAACTGGGTGAGCATGGCATCTGACTTCATGGACATGTTCAGATTTAATACAGAGAACGCACCAGACATGTTCTACATCCATAATTTGAAGAAGAAGCCCACAAAGACATTTCGCGAGTATGCTACTCGCTGGAGGTCCGAAGCTGCTAAGGTCAGACCCGCCTTAGAGGAGGAGCAAATGAACAAGTTCTTTGTCCGGACTTAGGACCTGCAATACTATGAACAATTGATGATGATTGAGAACCACAAGTTCTCCGACATCATCAAATTGGGTGAAAGGAATGAAGAAGGTATTAAAAGTGGTATGGTCACAAATTTCAAAGCCTTGCAAGCTACGGATAAGGCTTTACAGTCCGATGGTGTATCCAAGAAAAGGGACGTGAGAGCTGTGATGGTTGCACAGAGAAACAAATCTCCCCTCAAATACCAAACTTACCCAACACCTCCACTCACATATCAACCAACCCCAAATTACCAAGCACCCTCATACCAAGCTCCACCACCAACTTATCAATCATCTCCACCACCTACATATCAACCTGCTTCACCCAGATACTCCCAACCCGCTCCTGTTTACCACACCTACAACTCTAAGCCATCCCATTATCAATCACCTCTTGCACGCCAAAACGTCCCTAGACCCCAACCTAATTTTGATCGCAGACCTCCAAAAAAATATATACCGCCATCGCCAAACCTATCGACCACCTATATAAGAAGCTAAAGGATGTTGGTTATGTCACACCCATCCCTGCTGCAACCCCTGAGAATCCTTCTCAGCGGGTTAACCCAAACAAGTCCTGTGCATACCACTCCGGCATGAAAGGACACACCATCGACGAATGTCATTCTTTGAAAGATAAGATACAGTCCTTGATTGACAACAAGATCATTGTGTCGAAAGAATCCTCTCCAAACGTCTGCAACAATCCTCTTCCATACCATAAGGGTGGAGGTATACATATGATTGAAATAGAAGATGACTGGGATACCGAGGGATCAATCGGGTTGATCGTGGAAGGCGATGACCCAAAGAAACCGATAGTTACTCTCAATCCAATCATAGTCCAGATTCAGCCAGCTGAGGATGCTGAGGTAGACATGTCTGTGCCTCTTGAGTTTGAAACTGAGTCACCCTCAAAGACACCAGCACTAATTGAGGTTGAATTTGTGTATCCGGCAAATGCACCCGCACCGTTTGAGGTTGCGGTCGTGCCACCTAAGACACATATTCTGTTCGAAGTAAGAGTAGACGCGCCGATCACAATAGCGATATCAACCACACCACCCTTCTATACCAATGCTGTACCACGGGATTATACAACCGAGGCAAGAAGGAAAGGAAAAGTCAAGACTGAAGAGGCTACTGCAACACATGGTATGACAAGAATTGGTAGAGTCTATACCCCTGAATATCTGGCGGAATCAAGCAAGCAGGCTTCTAATCGACCGCCCATTATTGAGACAGGTCCGAACGACCTTTGGAGAAAAGTACAGGCTAAGGAGTATTCAGTCATCGACCATCTGAACAAGACGCCAGCACATATATCCATTCTTTCTTTGCTACAAAATTCTGAGACGCACAGGAGTGCTTTGCTAAAAGTGCTGAATGAAGCATATGTGCTGAACAATATCACTAGCGGGAAAATGGCCAATATGGTAGGCCAAGTGTTGGAAATCCATAAGATCACCTTTCATGAAGACGATCTGCCACCTGAAGGGATGGGTCATAACAAAGCACTGCACATCACCGCGCAGTGCGAAGACTATTTCATCACCAGAATTTTGATCGACGATCCAGTCTCAATATCTGTCTGTGGGCAAAGAGCTGCATGAGATAAAGGATGGATCAATCAATGTAAAGGCTTTCGATGGTTCTTAGAGGTCCACCATGAGTGAGATCAGTCTGTTCCTGCAGATGGGACCAACTTGGTTCGAGGTCGACTTCCAAGTAATAGATTTACCAGCGTCCTACAACATGCTATTAGGACGGCCATGGAGACATGCTGCTGGGGCCGTAGCATCAACATTGCATCAGGCAGTGAAGTTCGAATGGAATCACCAGGAAGTGATCATTCACGGCAACGATAGCAACCCTATTTATAGTCGTCAAACTATCCCGGCAATCGAGGGGAGAAGGAAGCTGGATGGAGAAACTTACCACCATATTGAATGAGTCAATGCTATAGATAAAGACAAATGGCGGGATAGCAAAATCAAGAGTATACTGAGCTGGAGTGGGTATGAGCCTGGAAAAGGGCTCGACAAGAACCTCCAAGGGATCTCCAAACCTATAAAGATCAAGAAACATGGCACCACTTTCGGTTTGGGATACGAATATACCTAGGAAGAGTTCAATAGTTGGTCGCCACCATGGCGTGGTCCTTACTACCCACTGGAACATCCGATACCGCTTCTAGAGCAGACCTTTCACCAGGCTGGCATTATTTATGGGACAGAGGAAGAGGAAGCACTTGCCGCATTGAGAAATTTATTCCTAGAGGACAATGACATGGACTATTGTGTTATTCTCAAGGAGAAGGGGAGGAAAGACCTTCCATTTAGGCCGTAAGCAGAGGGGCATATCTCAAGAATTGGACCATCAGAACAACCAACGCCCGATGAGCCTCGGGGTAGCAAGGCTAAAACAAGCATTGTTCATTGTTTTTCTTTACTAAATGATTTTCTTTTCGCATTTTTCAATTCCTGCAATAAGACCTTCCATGTTCAAAACAATTATTCAATTTATCAAACGTATTTTTAAATTCCTTATGAATCAATATTTATTGTTGTCATTTTTCTCTCATTACTTTACCTATACATCATTACTAGTACCCGTCTTGATGAACCAATGACTGTGACATGCAACGAGGCAATGCAACAAACGGATATTGATTCAGATGAAGATGATATGCCTGACGAGATCGTCAAAGAAGTTGAGAATTTTGAGAACAGACCTAAGTCCAACCTGGACGAGACCGAAATTGTCAACTTAGGAGATTCAGAAAATGTCAAAGAAACTCGCATCAGCATTCATTTGTCGCCATCAGAGAAGAAAGAATACACAGAATTTCTAAAGGAGTATGAGGACATATTCGCCTGGTCCTATGATTACATGACTGGTCTGAGTACATCCATTTTGGCTCACAAACTGCCAACCAATCTAATGTGTTCGCTGGTAAAGCAAAATCTCAGAAAGTTCAAACCTGATATGAGCTTAAAAATCAAGGAAGAAGTCACCAAGCAAATCAACGCTAAGGTTCTCAGGGTAGTGGAATACCAGACCTGGTTGGCGAACATCATTCCAGTATCAAAGAAAGATGGGAAGGTCAGAGTCTGTGTCGACTACCGGGATCTCAATCGGGCCAGTCCGAAAGACGACTTCCCTTTGCCAAACATACACATCTTGATTGACAATTGCGCCAAGCATGAGCTACAGTCATTCGTGGATTGCTTCACTGGTTATCATCAGATCTATATGGATGAGGAAGATGCTGAGAAAACGGCTTTCATTACGCCATGGGGTGTATATTGCTACAAGATGATGCCGTTCGGCTTAAAGAATGTAGGGGCCACCTACATGAGGGCTATGACCACTATCTTCCACGATATGATACACAAAGAGATTGAGATATATGTGGATGATGTTATTATCAAATCCAAGAAAGCCAGTGATCACATAGAAGACTTGAAGAAGTTCTTCAATAGGTTGCGAAAATACAATCTGAAGCTGAATCCTGCGAAGTGTGCATTTGGGCTTCCTGCCGGTAAATTGCTCGAGTTCATTGTCAGCCGCCGAGGGATAGAATTGGATCCGTCAAAGGTCAAATCCATTCAAGAATTACCACCGCCAAAGAACTATAAAGATGTGATGAGTTTCTTGGGACGACTTAACTACATCAGCTGGTTCATAGCACAGTCTACAGTCATCTGTGAGCCGATCTTCAAGATGCTGAAGAAGGATGCCGCAACCAAATGCACCGATGATTGCAAAGGGATTTTCGAAAGAATTAAGGAATACCTTTCAACACCACCAGTCCTAGTACCACCTAAGCCAAGTAGACCCTTATTAATCTACCTTGCAGTGTTAGATGGAGCCTTCGTCTGCATTCTGGGGCAGCACGATGAAACAAGAAAGAAGGAGCAAGCTATTTATTATCTCAGCAATAAGTTCACTCCATACGAGACTCGGTATTCTCTACTAGAACACACCTGCTGTGCTTTGACTTGGGTGGCCCATAAGCTGAGGCACTACTTTTGTGCATACAGAACATATCTTATATCAAGGATGGATCCCTTGAAATACATCTTTCAGAAGCCCATGCCCACTAGTAAGCTGGCCAAGTGGAAAATACTTCTAAGTGAGTTCGACATTATCTATGTGACTCAGAAAGCGGTCAAAGGACAAGCATTGGCGAACCATCTTTCTGAGAATCCTGTGGATGGATAATACGAACCCCTAAAAACGTATTTTTCTGATGAAGAGGTATCATTCATAGGAGAAGACATCGCAGAATCCTATGACGGTTGGAGGTTGTTCTTCGATGGAGCGGCAAATTTAAAGGGAGTTGGCATTGGAGCCGTCCTAATATCAAAAATCGGTCAGCATTACCCGGTATCCGCCAAACTCAGATTCCCCTGCACCAATAATATGGCCGAATATGAAGCTTGTATCTTAGGGCTCAAGATGGCCATTGACATGAACGCCCAGAAGCTGCTAGTGATTGGTGACTCAGATTTGCTGGTACATCAGGTACAAGGAGAGTGGGCTACCAAAAACTCCAAGATACTGCCATATCTGCACCACATATAGGAATTAAGAAAGAGGTTCACGAAGATAGAATTTCGGCATGTCCCTAGAGTCCAGAATGAGTTCGCCAATGCATTGGCTACTCTGTCATCTATGATTCAACATCCAGACAAGAATTTCATTGATTCCATTCCAGTGAAGATCCATAACCAACCTGCTTACTGTGCCCATGTCGAAGAAGAAGCAGACGAAAAACCTTAACATCAAGGAATAGTTGGCAAAAGGAGAGTACCCAGAGCTTGAAAATCTTTCTCAGAAACGCACACTTTGGAGACTGTCCGACAACTTCTTTCACAATGGAGGAATCCTGTATAGGAGGACTCTCGATTTGGGATTATTAAGATGTATCGATGCAAAGGAAGCATCCAAGCTACTAGAGGAAATTCATGCTGGGACCTACGGCCCGCATATGAACGATTTTGTTTTAGCAAAGAAGATACTCTAGGCTGGTTACTTTTGGATGACTATGGAAATAGACTGCATCCAGTATGTCTGGAAATGCCGCCGCTGTCAGGTACACGCAGATATGATAAAGGTGCCTCCAAACGAGCTTAATGCCACAAGCTCACCATGGCCGTTTGCCGCCTGGGGCATGGATGTCATGGGACCAATCGAGATTACCTCCTCCAGCGGACACAGGTTTATCCTAGTAGCCATCAATTATTTCACCAAATAGGTCAAAGCAGCATCCTACAAAGTAGTAACTAAGAAAGTCATGGCAGACTTTGTCCGCGACCGCATTGTTTGTCGATTCGAAATTCCAGAGACGATCATCACCGACAATGGTTCCAACCTTAACAGTGAACTGATGAAAGCCATGTGCGAGACTTTAAAGATTAGACACAAGAAATCCACAGCTTACCGACCTCAGATGAATGGAGCTGTAGAGGCCGCCAATGGCATGAGAAGTTATCATTCGCTTTACTAGGATATCGCACCACGGTCTGCACATCAATAGAGGCAACTCTATATATGCTGGTTTATGGTACAGAAGCCGTTATTCCCGCCGAGGTAGAAATTCCTTCCCTAAGGATCATACAAGAAGCCGAGCTCAACGATGCAGAGTGGGTAAAGAGACGTTATGAGCAACTAGCGCTCATAGACAGAAAGATAATGAATGCAGTATGTCACAGTCAACTTTATCAGAATAGAATGACCAGAGCCTTCAACAAAAGAGTCAAGCCTAGATAGTTCACACCGGGGCAGCTAGTGTTAAAGAAAATCTTTCCACATCAAGATGAAGCCAAAGGGAAGTTCTCTCCCAACTGGAAAGGTCCGTATATGGTTCACCGAGTGCTGACAAGAGGAGAACTCATACTTGCAGAAATGGACGGAGAAGTCTGGCCAAAGTCAATCAATTCAGATGCAGTCAAGCGCTACTATGTGTAATCTTTATGCTTTCTTTGTATGATGTAAACTGAACTACGCCTGACCTGATTCCCATTTAAGAGGGGATACGTAGGCAGCCCTATGGGTTCGGTCACAATTCAATACAATTTTCATTTTCCCCCACAATTGGAAACTGGGGTAGAATTTTAAGGAGGTTTTTAGGAGGACCCTCAAAATTCCGTAGCAGGAGAGGTTGCAATGTCTCGAGCCACGTCACAGTCGTCAGTTCATCTAAAATTATTTTTTTAATTAATTATACATTATGTCATACTTTTACAAAATCATGCATACTTATTTTTGAAACAACTTTGTTTAGAAAATGCTACCCCAATGATACGAACAGTATCATCAGATCAAGCCGAACGAGTCAAGAAAAACCAGCAGGGATACGAACTAACCTTCCCCTTATAGAACTCACAATTTTTCTTTGGATGCAGGAACTAGGGTTGCCAGATCCCTAAACATACTGTCCACCCAGGCGACAAACATTGTTCAAAATGCGATTCTCAAAACCATTGCACTTGCCGATGTTTGCTATCAGCACATGCAAATAAGGCTCCGTAGTCACAATGCTCGCAATAATCACAATACCGCCATCTGCTTTCATCTAAGAAACTCTATTGTCATTTTATTTCTTGCATAAGGCTACCATTCTGCCTTCCGAGGTTAAGCTCTACCTCCCCTACATTCATATCTTGCATAAGGCTACCATTTTGACTTCCGAGGTTAAGCCCTACCTCCCCTGCATTCACATCTTGCATAAGGCTACCATTCCGCCTTCCTAGACTAAGCACTGTCTCCACCTGCATCTGAATTCTTGCATAAGGCTACCATTATGCCTTCCAAGGTTAAGATCTACCTCCCCTGCATTCGCATTCTTGCATAAGGCTACTATTCTGCCTTCCCTTGCATAAGATTACCATTCTGCCCTCCGAGACTAAGCACTGTCTCCACCTGCATATGCGTTCTTGCATAAGGCTACTATTCTGCCTTCCAACCTGCATAAGGCTACCCTTATGCCTTCCAACTTGCATAAGGCTACCATTCGGCCTTCCGAGACTAAGCACTATCTCCACTTGCACATTCTTGCATAAGGCTACCATTCTGCCTTCCAAGGTTAAGCTCTACCTCCCTCTGCATTCGCATCTCTGCATAAGGCTACCTTTCTGCCTTTCGAGACTAAGCACTATCTCTATCAGTATTTTTGCATAAGGCTACTTTTCTGCCTTCCAAGGCTAAGCTCTGCCTCCAATTTACTTTTCGAGACTAAGCACTGTCTCAAACACTATTTACTTCATTTTCCTTTCGGGCTAAACTCTGCCCTTCAATACGCAAGACTAAGCTCTGTCCTGTCAGCATCATACTATTGCATTTCCATAGGCTAAAATATCGCCGACTCGTCCAAAGGCATCATCGTTCGGAGGCACCATCTTTATGGACCGAGAACACCATACCATGGCCTGAGGATCTCTTTCAATCTTGCATATCATTATTCAAAGGCGTCATGGTTCGAAGGCACCATCCTCATGGCCCGAGAACATCATTTCATGGACTGCGAATCCTGCATCAATCAATCCATAGCCCAGGACGTCATGGTCTAAGGACGTCATCCTTAACATATATCTTCAAAATCAAGTTTTGTGATAATTGGTATTTTTCCATAATTTTCCCATGCTTTTATTAATTTATTTCTAATTTATCCAGTACTTTATATCCAATAATTAATCATAAATTGTATTGCAAATAATTTCAAAAAACATCTCTTGGTTCAATATATCATTTTAATCCTATTAGAATTTAATTATTTCACAAATTAGCCAATTTGGCCATAATTGCAATGGCTTTGCAATCATAGCCTAATTATACATTTTATGCTATTTTAATCCAATAATCAGTCATTTTATATTTTAATGCTAGTTAATCACCTTAATTTCATTTTGTACAATTATTGGCTATTTTTATTAATTATTTATCTATTTTTTAAACGGGTATTTAAAAAGTAGCCACTTTTGATTCAATTTTATTCAATTTTACCCGGACTCCCAACCCAATTAACTAGCCCAAACAACCCAAGCCCAGTTCCCAAATTACCCGACCTAGTCCCCATTCCAATCTGAGTCGTTGATTATTTCAAATCAACGGCCCAGATCAACCCTTACCTAAATTAATCCTAAACGACTACCCCCCCCCCATTCTCATTTTCCCCCGTTCTATTTCTCTCACATTCTCTCTGGTTCTCTCTAGGCTCTCTCTAGAACCTTCCACCTTCCCTTCTCTCCGATGGACTCTATCCATCTTCTCCGGCCACCCCCCTCGCCAGAAACCATGGCCTCTCACCATCTCCTATCCTCTGCCTCATCCCACACCGGTTTGACACTACCCTAAGGTCCTCAGGTGAACCTGGAGCGGTTCAACTCCCACCTATGGCCTTTCATGCCATTTTCCGGCCATCTCTGGTCGTTCGAGTAAGATCTATGACTTTCCAGCTAAAACCGGTAATATTTTAAGAATTTCTTATCTTTCGGGGTTCTCTTCGAAACCCTAACTCTTAAAACTTTCCGATTCTTTTAGATCTATGATAGATCTGTGTATATTCTGAGCTATTCCGTTGTTTTTCTCAAAGATTCTCCGATTTTCTCTAAAATGGCTCTTCGTTTTCAACCTAGGGTTTCATGACCCCTTTTAAACGATTTTTCTATGACTTTTCAGTATTATCCTAAGGTCTATACTGTGTTTTAATGGTTTATTTAAGTTTCTCTATCTTATCTGAGTTGTTGTGTTGAAACCCCTAATTTTTAGTCCTAAACCCTAAGTTCCTAATTTTGTCTTTGATAATATGTGTTTGCATCTCATGAGCTTTATGATTCTCTGATATTTTAATCTATGTTGTTCATCTATGTCTCTGATTTTTCTAGCTTTTTTGCTTACATTACTGTTCACTCTGTGATTCATGTGAATCCCTAATTTCATATGATTGCACTACTAAGGTTTCTGACTTCTTGCTTATCATCTATCTAATTCGTGCTAATTTCCTTTAATTGATGTTATTCATATTCGAATCCCTGATTCTATGTGATTGTTACTGGAATCTCTGATTTTTCTTTCCTATTGTTTGTTTATTTCGTGTACTCACAGGAATCAGTACTACTCCTGTTTAACCCCTAATTTCCTGCAATTGATATCCCACTGATCTCTTGTGAGGATTCCCTTACTGATTTTTCAACATTTAAATTATTTCCTTGCCTTATTTTTGGTCGACTATGCTGTCACATGGATTCTTATGTTATTTCCTTAATTGAAATATTCTGAACCTAGACTAATTACTTGTACTATGCTTAAATTATTTCCTTATATGTTATATGCAGTCATATAGGGTATCTTTCCTGATTTGTTGTCTGCATATTACCGTTTGAAATTGACTACTTGATTGAAGGGGGGTACTTACTTTGATTATGTGTTGGTTGATGTTGATCCCTTATTTATTATTATTATGGACTTTACCTTATTTACCATCTGTTTTCAAACTATATATTTATGCACCACTCTTTCATTAAGGGGGAGAAACGGACTGGTTCAACAACTCTCTCTCTCACAACTAAACTCTCTGTTCTCTCTTTTGTGCTACTTACTATTACTCTAAGTTAGCCGGCTGCAAGCCAAGGCTAACTATTGTGCTCTCCTATTTCCTACTTTGTGTTACTGCCTTCACTTCACCGGTATGTTCTAATTCAATTCAGTTCTCAAACCAACATGTTCTATTGTTGCTTCAGTTCATTGTGTTTCTAATATGCTTCCACCTCTTATTTTGCTATTCAACATGTAATTAAAGTCCCTACTTCATGCTATGCTTTGTGAACTTAAAACCTGTTTCAATGTTTCTGCTCTACTCTTAGGTTTGTATATTAGTTTGATTAGGGGCATACTCTACTGCCTTGGGCTATTTGATACTGTTGTGTTTAGTCTAATCATATACTATGCTATACCCCAATTCCCTGAACCCCCTTAAGAGCTTCTATCCTATACCTCTTTGTACTTTTGCTTGTTATATGTTTATTACTCTGAACTTTATGTGTCCCCAATCCCTCACTACCTTGTTTGTGTTTGTTAAACCTACTTTGGTATACTATTCTGATCCTAAGATGAATGTGTTTTGACTGTCTTACTCTTTGTCAAGCTATTTTACTGAATAAAGTCCTTTTTGCAAAACTCCTTTTTAAAAAAAATCAGTCCTTCTTGTGTAAAACTGTTTTCCTACTCAACATCTCTTTCAAAACTATGTCAAGCACTCTCACTCTACTTTTAGTCTTCTTAAGTTCTGCCCCCTTTGTGTGAGCATTGCTTTGGGACCCTTGAGCTCCCTCTGAACTTTGACACACTAAGGCTGGCTCTTCCACACTACGCTTACTCTCTACTATGGCTATGAAATCTGGGTGTGAGAACTGCCCGGGATCCCTTGAGGTCCTTAGGGAACTCTGACACACCCGGATTATGAGAAACGCTATGAAACAATACTTGGCATTGTGGACATGGAGATCTGGGCCTATACTGCAGGCTCCTTATAGATAGCTTCTTAATTTCTATTTTAGTTATGTAATTCATATTCAATGGTCTGTAATAATTATTTGTAAAATAACTCCCGGGTTGGATAATGAAAAAGGGGAGGACATTATGTATGTTATAACGTAATCAAGGGTAGAAACCATGCTGTAACGACCCGACCGGTCGTTTTGCGTATTAGGATCTCGTTCCCTTAAATGAAACCTTCCACATCGGCTATTCGTGCTTTATGACTTGTGGGGACGGGTGTTACGGGATTCGGGAATGGTTTGAGTGATTTAGGAACACCTGGTTCTTTAAGGTTGGCCTATTTGGCCAAGTTTGACTTCGGTCAACATTTTGAGCAAACGACCTCGAAATCGAGTTCTAACAGCTCCAGTAGCTCCGTATGATGATTTCAGACTTGGGCGTATATTCGTCTCGGGTTTTCGATGACCCGAGAGCATTTTGGCGCTCGAAATGGAAATCAGGATTTCCTTATGTTTGGAATTTGGTTTGGGACGTGATTTTATGCTATCGGGGTCCGAATGGAATTCCGAGACTGAGAATAGTTCCTTTATGTCATTTATGTCTTGTCTGCAAAATTTGAAGTCATTCCGAGTAGTATAGGCACGTTCAGTGCATTGAAGTGAATTCTAGAACCTTAAGTTCTTAAGCTTGATTCAATTTGGTTTTGGGGTTGAATTCTGAGTTTCGTTTTTGTTTTTCACGTTCCGGAAGTTCGAGCAAGTTTTTATCATGAATATAGACTTGCCGGTGCCTTTGGACAGGGTCCCGAGGGGCTCGGTGAGTTTTGGACCCCCAGGAGCTAAGTTTGAAAAACTAGATTTTTGCTGTCTGGTTACCTTCTTCGCGATCGCAGAAGATGGTGCGCGATCGCGGAGAAGGAATTTGGCTGGGCTGCTGATTGTTCTTCGCGATCGCAGCTTTCTCATCGCGATCGCGGAAGGTTGGACTCTATGCCTTCGTGATTGCAGCCCCATCCTCGCGATTGCATAGTGTCTAGTCAGGGCCGGGCACAGTTGTTCTTCGTGATCGCAGAACTTCTGCCGCGATCGCAGAGGTCTGGCCAGTTGTTCTTCGCGATCGCAGGACCTTTGCTGCGATCGCAGAGGTCTAGCCAGTTGGCCTTCGCGATCGTAGTGCCTTTGTCGCGATCGCAGTGAAGGAATTACTGGGCAGTTTTATTAAATACGGGACTTAGCCTTTTACCTCCATTTTCATCTTCCTCATCAAGTCTTTAGAGAGATTTTCAAGGAACTTTCCACCATTGTTATTGAGGTAAGTAAATTCCATGGTTTTACTAAGTTTCAACATCATTTCCTAGCTAATTCTCTCTTCTAAATCATCAATTCTTGAAATTTGGTAGTAAATTAGGGCTTATGGGAGAATTAGTGAATTATCCGTTCTAAGACATGAATTCATGTATAAATCACGTAATTATGATCCTTAGGCTTCGGGTAAGTTATTCCTTCGAGAATTTTCAAAATTCGAGCGCGTGGGCCAGGGGTTGAAATTCCAAGATCCTTCAAGAATGCCTAATTTTGGGTTTATTGGTTGATTCTTCTTCTTTGAACTTAAATTGATTCAATTACGCTATATTTGGCTAGTTGTGAGCCGTCGAGGGTAGACTTCAGAGATTACGGGCGCATCCTTGATTCGAGGAGTGATTTCGTCATGAGGTGAGTCTACTTTCTAACCTCGTAAGGGGGAAATGTCCCCATAGGTTCCTTATTTGTTATGTATACATGTTGTGAGGTCCGCGTACATACCAAGTGACGAAAGTCCGTACGTGGAGACTATATTTCTATGTCGGGTAGCTTTAGGACTCACGAGCATGCCTCTATGTGCTTTATTTGTACCTTGTATGTATTGTAAGTTGTGATTGTTGTTGAGATAACATGGAAATGTGAGATATTATGATTTCAATCCCAGATGGCTACAGTGGTATTGGCACAGTCCTGTTGAGTTCACTATTAAGTCGGTACACATATGTACCTATATATGTATATGCACTTGTTATCGAGTCAGCACACGAGTCGCAGACTGGATGCACGATCGTGGGTCAGCTTATATATTATTATTATCGAGTCAGTGCACGAGTCGCAGGCATGATGCGCGATCGTGGGTAGCTTATCATTATCGAGTCAGCACACGAGTCGCAGACTGGATGCGCAATCGTGAGTCAGCTTATATATTATTATTATCGAGTCAGCACACGAGTCGCATACTGGATGCGCAATCATGGGTCAGCTTATATATTATTATTATTGAGCCAGCAGAGAAGTCTCAGGCATGATGCGCGATCGTGGGTGGCTTATCATTATTGAGTCAGCACACGAGTCGCAGACTGGATGCGCGATGGTGAGTCAGCTTATTACTATTGAGTCAGCGCATGAGTCGCAGGTATGATTCGCGATTGTAGGTTAGCTTATGACCTCAGTCCTTATGACCACCCTTATGACTCCGGCCGGTTGTCTTGTTCTGGTATGGTATTATCAGTTGAGTCTGAGTCACACATAGTGGGATTGACAGGTATTGTGTAAATGAAGGTTTGGAAATTGCAGTTCGTTTTCAACTGTTACTTGGATTACATTATTTGCTTATGTACTTGTTGATTTCTGCTTCACATGCCTACTGCTTTAGCCATATCTCTTTTTATATTATATTGCTGGACCTTAGTGAGTATCTAGTCGACCTCTCGTCACTACTCCTTCGAGTTTAGACGGGATACTCACTTGGTACATATTTAAGTACTCATGCTGCACTTCTTCTTCTTCTATACTTGATTGTACAGGTCCGGTGGCTGTTACATCCAATTATCAGGCCGGTGCTAGATACTGATTTGTGTGATTAGACTTCACGGTGAGCTGCTCTTCCTGGCGACCTCCTAGCAGCACCCTGAAGTTCCTTTGTTATTTTCCCCGTCTATTTCATCCACACTGTGGATTTGTATATATATGTATCTTGTATATTCCGCTTGTTGCTCGTGACACTAGTTCCTGGCACAGTATATTTTGGGTTTTGGGCTGTATATCCGTACATATGCTTTATTTTGGCCATATATTGTTATGATTTTATTTTCATATCAAGCTGTCATCATGTTTAATTGTTTAAAACTGGTAAATATTGACTTGTTTAATCAAATGGGAAGGGTAACACCTAGTGTAATTCATATTGGCTTGCCTAACCTCGCTGTTGGGCGCCATCGCGACCTAAATTAGGATTTGGGTCGTGACAACGTGGTATCAGAGCCTTAGGTTCACGTAGTCTCACGAGTCATGGGCAGACCCAGTAGAGTCTTGCGGATCGGTACGGAGACGTCTGTGCTTATCTTCAGGAGGCTATAGGGTGCTAAGAAACTCCTCTTTGTTCATATCCTATCGTGCAACCGATGATGTACTCAAATTTGATCTTCTACTCTCTCACAGATGGTGAGTACGCGTGCTTCTCATGTTCCTGATCCGGGAGAGGCTGCTACCCCCTCCGCTCGAGGCCGTGGTAGGGCACCTGCCCGAGGCAAGGGACGAAGGCGTCCCAGAGCTGTACCAGTTGCACCACTTATGGATTCTATTATCGAGGAGCGGGATGAGTTTCCTCCCGTTACTCTTGCTCCAGCGGACTTTATGACGGCGCAACGCTTCTAGGAGGTCATGGGCCGCATGTTGAGATTCATGGACACCATGTCCCAGACAGGCGTACTTCCAACAGATCCTGCCACTTCCCAGGTGGGAGGGGGAGTTCAGACCCCTACCGCTCAGGCCACCGGAGAGGCAGCAACACATCACACTCTGGGTACACCGCCCGTGGGTGGAGTTCAGCCTATAGTAGCACAGCCAGATCCCAGACCAGTTGCAGAGGGTGACCAGCAGAAGATGCTAGATAGATAAACCCAGCTTCGCCCTCCAGTCTTCAGGGGTGAGCGGGGCGAGGATGCCCAGGATTTGATTGACAGGTGCTGGGACAGACTTCACAATATGAGGATATTGGAGTCGCATGGGGTAGACTTCACTACATTTCAGCTTGAGGGTCGAGCTCGCCGCTGGTGGCAGTCATATGTTCTTAGCAGGCCAGCAGATTCTTCTCCTGTCATGTGGAGTCAGTTTACTCAGCTATTTCTGGATAGATACATTCCGCCTTCTGAGAGGGAGGATCTTTGGGGTCAGTTTGAGCGGTTAGAGCAGGGGCAGATGTTCGTGACTGATTATGAGGCGAGATTTTCAAAGTTATCCCGCCATGCTCTCATGATATTTCCCACTGACGTCGAGAGGGTGCGGCGGTTCATGGCATGCTTACATCCAGGTATCAGGACCTCTATGGCCAGAGAGGTAGAGATGGGTACCCCGTATCAGCTTGTAGTCGAGATAGCTCGACGGATTGAGGGATACTGACTAAGGAGCAGGGAGCAGGGTCTACAGGGTCAGCAGGACAAGGGGGCCAGATTCTCAGGTGACTTAAGAGGCGCTCCAGCTAGGGGTAGGAGTCAGTTTGGAGGCGGTCAGTTCAGTAGTCCTTCATATACAGCACCTCCACTACCTCCCAGGGGTGTTTCAGCGAGGCCTCAGTTCAGCGCCATGCCAGAGCACTCCTACCGTCCTCAAGCCATCCGCAGTTCATCCAGTGGTTACTCCAGCCGTCAGAGATCCTCCGGTTCCTATTTCAGTGCTGTGTCAGATGATTCTCATCGCACTCCGGCCATTCGGTACTCTTGCTCTACAGGACAACAGGATATGTCACATTTGCGATGCTATGAGTGTGGGGACTTAGGCCACGTGAGGAGGGATTTCCCCCACTATCGGGGCAAGGCCGTGCAGCAGAGTCACCAGCCTATGATTTCAGCACCAATAGTTCAACCACCTAGGGGTGGGGGTCAGGTTAGCAGGGGCCGTCCTAGAGGGGGAGGCCAGTCAGGAGGGGGTCAGACAGCTCCAGCTCGTTCTGGGGGAGCTTAGTCTTCAGGTGCTACAACCAGATTCTATGCTATTCCGGCCAGAGCAGACGCAGTGGCCTCAGACGCCGTGATTACAGGTATTATTTCAGTATGTGGTAGGGAGGCTTCAGTGTTATTTGATCCAAGGTCTACATACTCATATGTTTCTACGTTATTTGCTCATTTTCTGGATGTTCCTCGTGAGTCCTTGGGTTCTCCTTTGTATGTGACCACTCCCGTGGGCGATTCTGTGGTAGTAGACCGGGTCTACCGATCTTGTGTGATTACCTTCTGTGGGCTGGAGACCAGAGCCAACCTATTATTGCTCGATATGGTTGATTTCAAGGTTATTTTGGACATGGATTAGCTATCTATTTATCATGCTGTGTTGGATTGCCATGCCAAGACAATTACATTAGCCATGCCTGAGTCGTCGAGGTTAGAATGGAGGGGTTCTTCAGTTAGTACATTCAGTCGGGTCATTTCCTATATGAAGGCTCGACACATGGTCGAGAAGGGTTGCTTAGCTTACCTTGCTTTTGTGCGGGACACCACCGCCGAGTCTCCTACCATTGATTCAGTGCCGGTTGTTTGAGAGTTTCCAGATGTGTTCCCTTCATATCTTCCAGGCATGCCTCCAGATCGAGATATATACTTCTGTATTGATTTGGCTCCAGATACTCAGCCTATTTCCATTCCCCCTTATTGTATGGCTCCTAAGGAGCTAAAGGAGTTGAAGGAACGGCTTGAGGAGTTGTTGGCCAAAGGGTTCATCAGGCTGAGTGTGTCATCGTGGGGTGCTCCAGTCTTATTTGTGAAGAAGAAGGATGGGTCTATGCGGATGTGCATTGACTATTGTTAGTTGAATAAGGTGACCATCAAGAACAAGTATCCTCTACCACGCATTGCTGATTTGTTTGACCAGTTACAGGGTGCTTGGGTGTTTTCTAAGATTGATCTGAGATCGGGTTATCACCAGTTGAAGATTCGGGCTTCTGATGTTTCGAAGACTGCATTTCGCACCAGATATGGCCATTATGAGTTTCTAGTGATGTTCCTCGGCTTGACTAATGCCCCAGCAACATTTATGGACTTGATGAATAGGGTGTTCAGGCCGTTTATCGACTCCTTCATTATTGTTTTCATTGATGATATATTGATCTACTCACGGAGCCTTGGTGAGCACGAGAAGCATTTGAGAGTTGTGCTTCAGACATTGCGAGAGCAGAAGCTATATGCTAAGTTCTCCAAGTGCGAGTTCTGGTTAGAATCTGTGGAATTCTTGGGGCATGTGGTATCCGGAGAGGGTATCAAGGTTGATCCGCAGAAGATTGAGGCCGTTCAGAGTTGGACGCGTCCTACTTCAGCTTCAGAGATCAGGAGTTTTCTAGGTCTAGCAGGCTATTATCGACGATTTGTGGAGGGATTCTCCTCTATTGAAGCTCCATTGACTAGATTGACTCAGAAGAATGCCCCGTTCCGATGGTCCGATGAGTGTGAGGTGAGCTTTCAGAAGCTCAAGTCAGCATTAACCTCCGCACCAGTTGTATCATTGCCTTCTAAGTTTGGGATGTATATTGTATATTGAGACGCTTCACGCGTCGGTTTGGGATGTGTGTTGATGCAGGATGGCAGGGTTATTTCTTATGCTTCGCGCCAACTGAAAGTTCATGAAAAGAATTATCCTGTGCACGACTTAGAGTTGGCGGCGATTATTCATGCTTTAAAGATTTTGCGGCACTATTTGTATGGTGTGTCATGTGAGGTCTACACCGACCACCGCAATTTGCAGCATTTGTTTAAGCAGAGGGACCTTAATCTGAGGCAACGGAGATGGCTTGAGTTGTTAAAAGACTATGATGTCACTATTTTGTATCACCCGAGCAAGGCGAATGTAGTAGTAGATGCTTTGAGCATGAGGGCAGTGAGTATGGGTAGCTTGGCCTACATTGCAGCTGAGGAGAGACCTTTAGCCTTGGACATTCAGTCCTTGGCCAATCGCCTTGTGAGATTGGACCTTTCAGAGCCTCGTCGAGTTTTGGCTCATGTAGTTGCTCAGTCTTCATTGTTGGAGGAGATTAAGGCTCGACAGTTTGATGATCCATGTCTTGCAGAGCTTCGGGATACGGTGGTCCAGGGTAGGGCCAAGGAGGTTACCTTGGGCGAGGATGGTGTTCTGAGACTCTAAGGCCGATTGTGTGTTCCTGATATTGATGTCCTAAGGGAGAGGATTCTAGCAGAGGCGCACAGTTCTCGATATTCTATTCATCCAGGAGCGATGAAGATGTATCGTGATTTGAAGCAACATTACTGGTGGAGGCGGATGAAAAAGGATATAGTGCAGTATGTGGCTAGGTGTCTCAATTGTCAGCAGGTCAAGTATGAGCACCAGAGGCTAGGAGGCTTGTTTCAGCAGATGCCAATTTCTGAGTGGAAATGGGAGCGCATCACTATGGACTTCGTGGTTTGGTTGCCTCGAACTTTGCGGAAGGTTGACGCGGTTTGGGTAATTGTGGATAGATTGACCAAATCGGCGCATTTCATTCCTGTGGCTACTACTTACACTACAGAGAGGCTGGCTCAGATTTATATTCGAGAGATAGTCTGGTTGCATGGTGTTCCAGTGTCTATTATATCAGATCGAGGTCCTCAGTTCACTTCGCACTCCTGGAGGGCTTTGCATAGAGAGATGGGCACTCAAATAGACCTCAGTTCAGCATTTCACCCTCAGAATGATGGCCAGTCAGAGCATACAGTTCAGATTTTGGAGGATATGCTCAGGGCTTGTGTGATTGATTTTGGCGGTCAGTGGGACCAATTCTTGCCTTTGGCGGAGTTTGCATACAATAACAGTTATCAGTCCAGCATCGAGATGGCTCCATTCGAGGCTTTATATGGTCGATGATGTCGTTCATCTATCGAGTGGTTTGAGCCTGGCGAGGCCAAGTTATATGGCACAAATCTGGTGAGAGATGCTTTGGATAGGGTGAAGATCATTCAGGAGAGACTCCGCACAGCTCAGTCCAGACAGAAGAGTTACGCAGATCTGCGGGCGCGTGATGTAGCATTTATGGAGGGAGATAAGGTTATGCTGAAGGTTTCGCCGATGAAGGGTATCATGAGATTCGGGAGGAAGGGCAAGCTGAGCCCCAGGTTTATAAGTCCATTCAAGGTGTTGAGGCGAGTCGGAGAGGTCGCTTATGAGCTTGCTTTACCTCCAGCCTTATTAGGAGTTCACCCGGTTTTCCACGTATCCATGCTTCGGAGGTATCACGCCGACTTCTCCCACGTAGTTGATTAACGCACGATTCAGTTAGATGAGAAGTTGAGCTACGAGGAGGAGCCAGTAACTATTATTGATAGACAGGACCGCCAGTTGAGGTCCAAGACAGTTTCTATAGTTAAGGTTCAGTGGAGGGGCCAACCACTTGAGGAGGCGACTTGGGATTTCGAGGAGGACATGCGGAGAAGATATCCACAGCTATTCAGCACTCCAGATACAATTCTAGACCCGTTCGAGGACGAACGTTTGTATAAGAGGGGGAGAATATAACGACCCGACCGGTCGTTTTGCGTATTAGGATCCCGTTCCCTTAAATGAAACCTTACACAACGGCTATTTTTGCTTTATGACTTGCGGGGACGGGTGGTTTAGGATTCGGGAATGGTTTGAGTGATTTAGGAACACCTGGTTCTTTAAGGTTGGCCTATTTTGCCAAGTTTGACTTCGGTCAACATTTTGAGCAAACGACCTCGGAATCGAGTTCTAACAGCTCCAATAGCTCCGTATGATGATTTCGGACTTGGGCATATGTTCGGCTCGGGTTTTCGATGACCATGGAGCATTTTGGCGCCCGAAATGGAAATCAGGATTTCCTTATGTTTGGAATTTGGTTTGGGACGTGAGTTTATGCTATCGGATTCCGAACAGAATTCCGAGACCAGGAATAGTTCCGTTATGTCATTTATGACTTGTTTGCAAAATTTGAAGTCATTCCGAGTAGTATAGGCCCGTTCGGTGCATTGAAGTGAATTCTAGAATCTTAAGTTGCTAAGCTTGATTCAATTTGGTTTTGGGGTTGAATTCTGAGTTTCGTTGTTGTTTTTCACATTCCACAAGTTCGAGCGAGTCGGTATCATGAATACAAACTTGCCGGTGCCTTTGGACAGGGTTCCAAGGGGCTCGGGTGAGTTTTGGACCCCCAGGAGCTAAGTTGGAAAAACCAGATTTTGCTGTCTGGTTTCCTTCTTCGCGATCGCAGAAGGTGGGTCGCGATCTCGGAGAAGGAATTTGGCTGGGCTGCTGATTGTTCTTCGCGATCGCAGCTTCCTCTTCGCGATCGCGCAAGGTTGGACTCCATGCCTTCGCGATCGCAGCCCTATCTTCGCGATCGCATAGTGTCTAGTCAGGGCCGGGCACAATTGTTCTTCGCGATCGCAGGACCTCTGCTGCGATCGCAGAGGTCTGGCCAGTTGTTCTTCGCGATCGCATGGCCTTTGTTGCGATCGCAGTGAAGGAATTACTGGGCAGTTTTATTAAATACGAGACTTAACCTATTTCCTCCATTTTCATCTTCCTCCTCAAGTCTTTAGATTGCTTTTCAAGGAAATTTCCACCATTGTTATTGAGGTAAGTAAATTCCATGGTTTTACTAAGTTTCAACATCATTTCCTAGCTAATATTCTCTTCTAAATCATCAATTCTTGAAATTTGGTAGTCAATTAGGGCTTATGGGAGAATGAATGAATTATCCGTTCTAAGCCATGAATTCATGTATAAATCACGTAATTATGATCCTTAGGCTTCGGGTAAGTTATTCCTTCGAGAATTTTTTAAATCCGAGCACGTGGCCCCGGGGTTGAAATTCCAAGATCCTTCAAGAATGACTAATTTTGGGTTTATTGGTTGATTCTTCTTCTTTGAACTTAAATTGATTCAATTACGCTATATTTGGCTAGTTGTGAGCCGTCGAGGGTAGACTTCGGAGATTACGGGCGCATCCTTGATTCGAGGAGTGATTTCGTCACGAGGTGAGTCTCCTTTCCAACTTCGTAAGGGGGAAATGCCCCCATAGATTCCTTATTTGTTATGTATACATGTTGTGGGGTCCGCGTACGTACCAACTAACGAGAGTCCGTACGTGGCAACTATATTGCTATGTCGGGTAGCTTTAGGACTCACGAGCATGCCTCTATGTGCCTTATTTGTACCTTGTATGTATTGTATGTTGTGATTGTTGTTGAGATGACATGGAAAGGTGAGATATTATGATTTCAATTCTAGTTGGCTACAGTGGTATTGGCACAGTCCTGTTGAGTTCACTGTTGAGTCGGTACACATATGTACCTATATATGTATATGCACTTGTTATCGAGTCAGCACACGAGTCGCAGACTGGATGCACGATCGTGGGTCAGCTTATATATTATTATTATCGAGTCAGCACACGAGTCACAGGCATGATGCGTGATCGTGGGTAGCTTATCATTATCGAGTCAGCACATAAGTCGCAGACTGGATGCGCGATCGTGGGTCAGCTTATATATTATTATTATCGAGTCAGCACACGAGTCGCAGACTGGATGCACGATCGTGGGTCAGCTTATATATTATTATTATCGAGTCAGCACACGAGTCGCATACTGGATGAGCGATCGTGGGTTAGCTTATATATTATAATTATCGAGTCAACACACGAGTCGTAGGCATGATCCGCGATCGTGGGTAGCTTATCATTATCGAATCGACACACGAGTCGCATACTGGATGCGTGATCATGGGTTAGCTTATTACTATTGAGTCAGCACACGAGTCGCAGGTATGATTCACGATTGTGGGTTAGCTTATGACCTCAGTCCTTATGACCACCCTTATGACTCCGGCCGGTTGTCTTGTTCTGGTATGGTATTATCACCTGAGTCTGAGTCGCACATAATGGGATTGACAGGTATTGTGTAAATTGAAGTTTGGCACTTGCAGTTCATTTTCAGCTGTTACTTGGATTACATTATTTGCTTATGTAATTGTTGATTTCTGCTTCACATGCCTACTGCTTTAGCCATATCTCTTTTTATATTATATTGCTGGACCTTAGTGAGTATCTAGTCGACCTCTCATCACTACTCCTTCGAGTTTAGACGGGATACTGACTCGGTACATATTTATTTATATACTCATGCTGCACTTCTTCTTCTTCTGTACTTGATTGTACACGTCCGGTGGCTAGTACATCCAATTATCAGGCCGGTGCTAGATACTGATTTGTGTGATTAGACTTCACGGTGAGCTGCTCTTCCTGGCGACCTCCTAGAAGCACCCTGAAGTTCCTTTGTTATTTTCCCCGTCTATTTCATCCAAACTGTGGATTTGTATATATATATGTATCTTGTATATTCCTCTAGTTGCCCGTGACACTCGTGACACTAGTTCCTGGCACACACGTAGTGTATATTTTGGGTTTTGGGCTGTATATCCGTACATATGCTTTATTTTGGCCATATATTGTTATGATTTTATTTTCATATCAAGCTATCATCATGTTTAATTGTTTAAAACTGGTAAATATTGACTTGTTTAATCAAATGGGAAGGGTAACACCTAGTGTAATTCATATTGGCTAGCCTAACCCCGCTGTTGGGCGCCATCGCGACCTAAATTAGGATTTGTGTCGTGACACATGCTTCCTAGCATAATGAGTTCTCAAACCAACATGTTCTATTGTTGCTTCAGTTCATTGTGTTTCTGATATGCTTCTACCTCTTATTTTTCTATTCAACATGTAATTAAAGTCCCTACTTCATGCTATGCTTTGTGAACTTAAAACTTGTTTCAATGTTTCCGCTCTACTCTTAGGTTTGTATATTTGTTTGATTAGGGGCATACTCTACTGCCTTGGACTGTTTGATACTGTTGTGTTTAGTCTAATCATATACTATGCTATACCCCAATTCCCTGAACCCCCTTAAGAGCTTCTATCCTATACCTCTTTGTACTTCTGCCTGTTATATGTTTATTACTCTGTACTTTATGTGTCCCCAATCCCTCACTACCTTGTTTGTGTTTGTTAAACCTGCTTTGGTATATTGTTCTGATCCTAAGATGAATGTGTTTTGACTGTCTTACTCTTTGTCGAGCTATTTTACTGAATAAAGTCCTTTTTGCAAAACTCCTTTTTTTTTTAAAAATAAGTCCTTCTTGTGTAAAACTGTTTTCCTACTTAACATCTCTTTCAAAACTATGTCAAACACTCTCACTCTACTCTTAGACTTCTTAAGTTTTGCCCCCTTTGTGTGAGCATTGCTTTGGGACCCTTGAGCTCCCTCTGAACTTTGACACAAAAAGGCTGGCCCTTCCACACTGCGCTTACTCTCTACTGTGGCTATGAAATCTGGGTGTGAGCACTTCCCGGGATCCCTTGAGGTCCTTAGGGAACTCTGACACACCCGGATTATGAGAAAGGTTGTGAAACAATACTTGGCATTGAGGACATGAAGATCTGGGCCTATACTTCATGCTCCCTATAGGTAGCTTCTTATTTTCTATTTCAGTTATGTAATTCATATTCAATGGTCTGTAATAATTATTTTTAAAACAACTCCCGGGTCGGATAGTGAAAAAAGGGAGGGCACTATGTATGTTGTAGCGTAATCAAGGGTAGAAATCATGCTTCCTAGGTTTACTTTCTTCTGTGTGCAATAGACTCCATGTTTAGGCACAACACAAAGCATGCCGTGCATTAGATATCACGCTCCCTAGGATTTATATACTGTTTTTCAGCATCTCATCATCACTTAGAACTCCTGTCTCTAAGGCAAATAATAACATCAACATAGCATGTGTTTATGTGATTCTGCCTATTCTAAACCTCATTTAGAAATCCTGTCTTAGGGTAATATGTTAACACAAGCTGTTATTTATGCAAACATCATGCTACAACCACACTGCATACTTTAAAATCCTGTTTTAGGTAAAGACCATTAAAACAAAATGTCACTTCTGCCTATTCTGAAAACTGTGCATAATTTGATGTGCATTTAGAAATCCTATTTAAGTTATTCTACATGTGGCTGCATTAGATATCATGATCTAGGATCACACTCGCCTAATTACACTTAGTCTAACTACTGAGTATGAAACAGTCACCCTATTCTAACAACTAGTAATTAATCTCTGCATATTATGCCATACTTAGAACTACATGCTCTCAGGTATAACAACCTAAAACTGTCAACAATTCTAAACAACTGTTGCATATGATCTCACGCCTAGGCAAGCCTTAGGTAATCAACCATAAGAAATAAACTAGAACTGCCTTTTGTGATTATTGTTTAACTATCAGCATGTTTAAAACCAGTAGACAAAACTTATTAGGACTTCCTCTCTGAGTTATGCAATAAATCTGTCATCCCTGTTGTCACCACTTAGATACCATGCTTAGGATCTGAATTAAAACCCAGACCTAAATTGTGTTTGAGTCATGCTGATTCTGTGCATTATTTGTGGAGGTCTTTGAGCCCCTTTTCTGTTTATGTGGTATCCCCTATCTGCAGTCCTATTTGTTTCTTTATTTGTCGCATTAGTATTTTACCTTTAAACCTGAGGGTCTGCATAGAAACCCCCCTTATAGGATAGAAGTCCTAAATTCCTCCAGGACTAATAGGAAGGGACGGGTAACAACATGCAATAGAGGTCGTGACCAACACTCGCTTTAGTTACCTTCACGGGGTGGGAAAGGATAGATATGGACATGATGATCGGTGTGTTAATACCACGTGTAGCCCGTCTTTGAGAAGTATCATACCGGGTATTGCATTGATGTGATCTATATTATAAACAAACCTAGGATACCCCCTTACCCCATAAACATGCCTAGATTATAATTCTTTTCAAAATCTAGCTTTTCCATTAACTGTTTCCAAACCTATGTGTACTTAGACTTAAATCCCCTATTATCTGACCCATATTTGTTTATTTGCTAATTGTACAAATTCACAAAAAGCTATTTGGCCAGGAACCACACTTGTGGATCCTGAGGGGTGCCTAACACCTTCCCCTTAAGATAATTTCAAGCCCTTACCCTGTCTCTGGTTATCAACTTAGTTGTAAATGAACCCCAATAGGTGCCCTAACGCACCTTAAAATTGTTAGGTGGCGACTCTTCAAATAAATAAACCTCTTTCCCAAAAGGAATGAGTTGTCCGAACCAATGTCATTAAACCCTTTTAAACCAGGCCCCGAAAGGATTGCTTGGGGAAAAAGGGGGCGCGACACGCTCTTTAAAAGAACATTATACATAAATTGGTAACTCTTTTTGCTACACGCATTTCCGTCCTTTTTGTCAAAAAGAACCACAAATAGGTTCTGGACTCTAGTCTAAGGGACCCAAACTACTCGTATTAATGTGCATGGTAGGTTCTTTTTGGTGGTTATATAAACATTTTAATCCTCTTGTCAACATGTTATACTATTTAATCTTTTCCTCTCTAATGTTTTAAGATGTTTCCCATCATTTTATCTTTATACTAATATTTAAAATTGAACTAATACTTGTAAGAAATTCACATACATTAATTATTCATATCTTAAACTTTGAAGTGATTTTTCCTACATAACAACAACAACAACAACAACAACAACAACAACAACAACACCAATAATAATAATAATAATAATAATAATAATAATAATAATAATAATAATAATAATAATAATAATAATAATAATAATAATAATAATAATAATAATAATAATAATAATAATAATAATAATAATAATAATAATAATAATAATAATAATAATAATAATAATAATAATAATAATAATAATAATAATAATAATAATAATAATAATAATAATAATAATAATAATAATAATAATAATAATAATAATAACAATAATAATATCATATGTGACATAAATGCGGGAGCCGAGGCTGAGATAGTTTGGGATGTTCCTCCTGTTAGGAGGTGTGAGAGGTTGGCTATGGCAGATCTGAGAAGAGATAGAGGTAGGCCAAAGAAGTACTAAGGAGACAAGATTAGACAGGATATGGCAATCCTTTAGCTTAATGGGGACATGACCTAAGATACGAGGGTGTGATGGTCGAGAATTAGGGTAGAAGACTAGTAGATAATTGAGATTCCCCTTTCATTACAGGTATTATTAGTAGCACTTTTGTATTTTCCTATTCTTCAGTCTCTACTACTGCTTAATGTTTCGTTCTCTTCGTTTATCTTACTTTCCTATTGTTACTATCTAATGCTACTTTTTATTTGTCGACTTCTCCTTTTCTCCATCTCCTTTTTCGTCTTTTGTCTTCTTCTTTTCTTCTTCCTTTTCTTATTTTTCACCTTTTCTTGAGCTGCGGGTCTATCAGAAACAACCTATCTATTTCACCAGATAAAGGTAAGGTCTGCATACACACTACTCTCCCCCAGATCCCACATCTGGAATTGTACTAGGTTTGTTGTTTATTACACCTGTTGCGGCATGCAACCCGTTCCCAACGTACATTATCAATTCACCCTTATTCCTCCTCAATATATCAACCTTATTTCACCTATTGTGGCGCGCGACCCGATCCCACCATATCAATATTAATTACTCAGTATGTACAGAAATTTCACAATTCAAATCTGAGAACCCTTCACAATACTTCAACTTCAAACCGAAACAAATAGGAAGCTTGTACACCATGAAAGTTCACATAAGTAATACTACACAGCGAGACCAATTCAGAATATACCACAATAAACCAACTTAAGCAAATAATAGGAGATAATGAAGCTATGGAAGAACTAATACCATTAACGGAGGGAAATGATTTCTACCAAGTAGCAATTAGGCATGGAAATACAAGTAGAACATGTAACAGTTAAGATAGGGAAAGAGACAATATGAGAAGAACGGGAAAGAAACAGGCAATACAGATAAATTGGCGGCGCATAAGTACTCGTCACCTCACATATACGCCGTTCACATGAATTTCATATAGCAAATAGGTCGAGAGTTCCTAATTCCCTCAAGTCAAGGTTAGACACAACACTTACCACACTCCAAATCCAAATCACACGTATGTATCAACAAACGACTCAAATCAGTTACATTGCATAAATTTCGATTCCTCAAAATTTCCCCCAAAAAGTCAAAAATCGACCCCGGGCCAGCTTGGTTGAAACCCAAAGTTCGGACAAAAATCCATTCACCCATTCACCCCCGAGCCATATTATCTAATTAATTTTGGAATCCGTCCCATAATTGAGGTCTAAATTCCCAATTCTTCCTAAATCCGTAGTTTTCTACATGAAAGAACAAAATTAGGGCTAGGAATTTAACGGGCGATGATAGAATTGGAAGAAAATGAGTTAAAAAGTACAAACTTATGAATTGGTGCTGAGTTTCCATTTCAAAACCGCACCTAGGCCAAGCTCTAATGGAGAGTTTATGAAAAATGGGTAAAATCCCTTTTTGAAATGTTTTAAGGTCAGAGCGTCAGACCTTCTTCGCGTTCGCGTGCCGCGTTCGCGATGTGCAGCAACCCAAATGGCTTTTGCATGCTCGAGTTCCACTTCGCGTTCTCGAAGGGTGCTCCCCCTGGCCTCCGTGTTTGCGAGCCAATGCTCATTCGCGTAGAAGAACGAGTGTTCCCTTCCCCAGGTCCCTAGAGCTTCGCATTCGCGAGAAGCTGGTTGCGTTCGTGAATGGTAATCCCCCCACTACCTCGCGTTCACGACCTAGCTACTGCGTTTGCGTAGAAGAAAATCATCCTGCCCCATTTTACCTTTCGCGTTCGCGAGAGTACCTCTGGGAACGCGATGAACGAAACACCAGATAACAACTGAAGCCAACAACCAGATTTTTCTAAGTTTCAAAACACCCGTAGCCTATCTGAAACTCACCCGAGTCCTCGAGGCTCCAAACGAAACATGCACACAAGTCCTAAGACTTCGATCAAATAACGCCTAGAACCACGAATCAGACACCAAATCAAATGAAATTTTCAAGAAAACTCTAACACTCTTATTTTCACAACCGAACGTCCAAATCACGTCAAATTAACTCAGTTTCTCACCAAATTCGACAGACAAGTCATAAATATTATAGTGGACATGTACCAGGTTCCAGAACTAAAATACGCACCTGGTATCAATAAATCCAAACATCAGCTGATTCTTAAAAATGATAAATCTTTCAAACTTTCGATTTTCAACAAAAATCAATAACTCGATCTAGGGACCTCCAGATTCGATTCTGACATACGCCCATGTCTCAGATTACGATACAGACCCACTAGGACTTCCAAAATACGAATCCGGATCTGTTTGCCCCCTAAGTCTTTAGACAATTTCAAAATTTATTTCTTTTAAAAGTATTTTGTACTTTTTCTCCCTTGACGTTTAAGAGAAAATAATATGTACTTACTAATTTTAGTATATTATTTGAAGCAGAGTCAAATATTAAATCAATAATTATCTAAGTACTATTAACCATTTTAGTGAAAAGATGTGGATATCAACTCCGCAAATCTGACTTGGACTCCTAAGTAGCTGCCTTGACAGGCTGACCTCTCCACTTCACTCGTACTGAAGGATAACTCTTAATCGTTAGCCGTCGAACCTGCCGGCTAGAATAGCCATCGGATCCTCTTCGTAAGTCAAATCTTGTCCAACTGGACATAGCTGAAATCTAACACATGGGACAGATCGTCGTGGTACTTTCGGAGCATGGACACATGAAACATCAGATGAACTGTTGATAACCCCGGTGGCAATGCATGACTGTTAGCCACCCCTCCCACTCTCTCGAGAATATCAAAAGGTCCGTTATACGTGGGGCTCAGCTTGACCTTCTTTCCAAACCTCATGACACCCTTCATGGGTGATACCCGGAGCAACACTCTCTCTTCGACCATGAATGCAACATCACGAACTCTACGGTCGACATAACTCTTCTGCCTGGACTGAGCTGTGTGAAGTCGATCCTGAATAATCTTGACCTTATCCAAGGCATCCTGTACTAATCTATACCCATCAACCGAGCCTCTTCCGGCTCGAACCACCCAACTAGCCACCGACACAGCCTACCGTATAATGCCTCATAAGGAGCCATCTGAATGATCGACTGGTAGTTGTTGTTGTAGGAGAACTTTGCAAGGGGCAAGAATTGATCCCACGATCCTCCGAAGTATATAACATATGCGCAAAGCATATCCTCCAAGATATGAATAGTGCGCTCGGACTGTCCGTCTGACTGAGGATGAAATGATGTGCTCAACTCAACCCTCGTGCCCAACTCACGTTGTACTTCCCTCCAGAAGTGCTAGGTGAACTGCGTACCTCGATCAGAAATGATAGACATGGGCACACAGTGAAGACGAACAATCTCGCAGATGTAAATCTCTTCCAACCGCTCCGAAGAATAGGTAAGTTCCACATGGATGAGTTCTGACTTAGTCAACGTTTCCATAATGAACCAAACTGCATCGAACTTCCTCTGAGCCCGTGGGAGTCCAACAACAAAATCGATAGTGATACGCTCCCACTTTCACTCAGGAATCTCTATCTGCTGAAGCAAACCACCGGGTTTCTGATGCTCATACTTCACTTGCTGACAATTCAGGCACCAAGCTACATAAGCAACTATATCCTTCTTCATCCTACTCCACCAATAATGATGCCGCAAGTCCTGATACATCTTGGTAGCGCCCGGGTGAATAGAATACCAAGAATTGTGGGCCTCCTCAAGAATCAACTCATGAATTCCATCCACATTAGGTACACAAATACGACCCTATGTTCTCAAGACTCCGTCATCTCAAATAGTAACCTGCTTGGCACCACCGTGCCGCACTGTGTCCCTAAGCACCAATAAATGAGGGTCGTCATACTGCCAATCTTTGATATGCTCAAACAAAGAAGACTGAGCGAACGTACAAGATAGAACACGGCTAAGCTCTGAAATATCCGCACCGAGCCTAACACGGGACGCATTACAATATATCGTATAAGATCCTGAACCTGTGGGCAACACCAACACTAGCGTCGTAGTCAAAGTAGTCTTGAGCTTTTGAAATCTCGCCTCACACTCGTCTGACCATCTAAACGGGGCACCCTTCTGGGTCGACCTGGTCAACAGGACTGCTATAGATGCGAACCCCTCCACAAATTGACTGTAATAGCCCGCCAAACCCAAGAAACTCTTTATTTCCATAGTTGAAGTGGGTCTAGGCCAGTTCTAGACTGTCTCAATCTTCTTAGGATCTACCTGAATGCCCTCTGTTGATACAACATGCCCCAAGAAAGTGACTGAATCCACCAAAACTCGCACTTTGAAAATTTAGCATACAACTAGCTAGCTCTCAGAGTCTGAAGCACATGCTTCTCATGTTCCTCTCGACTACAGGAGTAGATCAAGATATCATCAAATAAAAATGATCACAAATGAGTCCAAATAAGGTTTGAACACTCGGTTCATAAAATCCATGAATGTTGTTGGGGAATTTGTCAACCCAAAAGACATCACTAGAAACTTATAAAGCTCGTACCGAGTCCGTAAATCTGTCTTAGGTACATTGGATACCCTAATCCTCAACTGATGGTATCCAAATCTTAAAGCAATCTTCGAAAACACCTTGGTACTCTGCAGCTAATCAAATAAATCACCAATCCTCGACAATGGATACTTATTCTTGATGGTGAATTTGTTCAACTGTCAATAATCTATACACATCCTCATCGATCCATCTTTCTTCTTCACAAACAACACTGGTGCACCCTAGGGCGAGACGCTAGGTCCAATGAATCCCTTATCAAACAAATTGCAACTATTCCTTCAATTCTTTCAACTCTAGCAGGGCCATACGGTAAGGCGGAATGGAAAAGTGTTGAGTGCCTAGAGCCAAATCAATATCCTTGTTAGGTGGCATCCTCGACAGATCTGTAGGAAACACCGCTGGAAACTCACGAACAACTGGCACTGAATCCATGGAAGGAACCTTCGCACTAGAATCGTGGACATAAGCCAAATAAGCTAGACGCCCCTTCTCGACCATATGCCGAGCCTTCACATAAGAGATAACCCTACTGGTAGAATGGCTAGAAGTCCCTCTCGACTCTAATCGAGGCAGTCCCGGCAAGGCTAAGGTCATCGTCTTGGCGTGATAATCCAATATAGCATGATAAGGTGACAACCAATCCATAAAAAAAATGACATCAAAATCGACCATATCGAGAAGTAGAAGATCTACACGAGTCTCAAGACTCCCAATAGTGACCACACATGAACGATAAACATGATCTACAACAATAACTTCCCCCACAGGTGTGGACACATACAGAGGATCACTCAAAGAATTAGGGGGCAAAACCAAATATGAAGCAAAATAAGATGACACATACGAGTATGTAGAACCCGAATAAAATAGAACTGAAGCATCTCTACTGCAAACTGAAAAAATTCATGTAATAAGAGCATTGGATGAATCTGCCTCAGGCCTTGCTAGAAAAGAATAACATTGGGGTTGTGCCCTACCACTCTGAACAACGTCCCTGGGACGACCTCTAGCTGGCTGGCCTCCACCCTAACGACATGACCTCCACCTCTAACAGCCTGGCCCCTACCTCTGGCTTCCTGATCCCTGCCCTTCACTGGCTTAGCAGGTAGTGCAACAACTGGTGGCAGAACCATGGCACGAGAACCCTGATGCTATGGCGGGATGCTCAATAATCTACGACAGGTCCTCTTGATATGATCATAACCACCACACTCAAAACATCCATCCTAGTACTGTGACTGTGGAAACTGAGAATCAACTAAACGGGATGGATGGCCATGATAATAACTCAGAATAGGAGGTGCACTGATAGGGGTTGGTGGTGCACTGTAGGCTGGCTGTCTAGAAGGAGGCACATAAGGACCACGACTCCCTGAAGCATGCCTGAAGCGCTGAATGGAACAGCCTGGGAGGATGGACAAAAGTACCCCTGCCTCCAGATGAGGCTCCGCTGAACCCACCGGAATGACGAGTTCTCTTGTCTGATCCTGACCTCCCTGCGCAAGAACCTACCGACTCGCCTTGCGACATTGGCAGCCGCCTGAAAATAAATCTCACTCCTAGTCTCCTTAGCCATCTACAATCTGATAGGCTGAGAAAGTCCTTCAATAAACCTCCTCACCCTCTCTCTCTCTCTCTCTCTCTCTTGGTGGGAAGCAGAAGAAGAGCATGACGGACCAAATCCACAAAACGGGTCTTATACTGAGTAACAGTCATACCGCCCTACTGAAGACGCTCGAACTGATGGTGATGCTCCTCTCTTAATATGATAGGCAGAAACTTCTCTAGGAAGAGCTAAGAGAATTGGTCCCAAGTAAGAGTAGGCGACCCAGCTGGTCCGGTCAACAAATAATCTCTCCACCATTTCTTGGCGGAACCAGTATACCCATGTTCCGTAGCACCTCATGACAGCCGTCAAGATACTACTGGGGATCCTATGAAGTAGCACCACTGAAGTGAACTGGGAAGAGCTTAGTAAACCTGTCCAATCTCCACAAAGCCTCAGAAGACATAGCTGACCCATCACCGGTATGTGCCTCACAAAACGGCTGAACTACTCCGACTGGATGAGCTGCTGGAGTCTGATACTGGGGATCCATCTACTCCGGAGTGTGAGTAGCAGGAGTTTGGGCTCCTCCTCTAGTCTGAGAGACGGCTGGTGCCATGGTAAATGCGCTAGTCTGGGCCACACTCTCCATAAGGCCCACCAAACGGACCAAAGCGTCCTGAAGCACTGGGGTGGCAATGAACCCCTCTGGAACTTGAGTTGGCTCGGCAGGAACAGTCTAGGCTGGAACCTCCTCATCAAACTCTACCTGTGGCTTCTTGGTCGGGGCTGTTGCTCAGGCTCTAGGCTAAGCCCTGCCCATGCCTTGGCTCTGGCACGGCCTCGGCCTCGACCTCTGTCCCTCGTAGGAGCTGCTACTGGAGGCTCTGGCTGTTGTTCTACTAAAGAAGTGCGTGTTCTCGCCATTGGCGAGAGAATAAGAGTAGAAGAGTTCAATCAGTATTAAGAAAACAAAATCGCACGACAAAGGAGAATAGAAGTGAAATTTGTTCCTAAACTTCATAGCCTTTGGGAGATAAGAACAGACGTCTACGTACCGATCCCCCAGACTCTACTAAGCTCGCTCGTGAATTGTGAGACCTAGGGAACCTAGTGCACTGATACAAAATTGTCACGACCTGGAATTCCCACCGTCGGGACCGTGATGGCGCCTAACATTTCACTTTTTAGGCAAGACAACATTAGAGAATCATTAAGCCAATTCCTTTATATTCCAGTAATTAACAACAAATAAGCTATAACGAGTTAAAAAGAGTGCGGAAATATATAACAACCTCAATATATATACTACTACCTAGAATCTCTTCATGAACTTCTAAGATTACACTACAAGTAAATGTCTGAAAGAAATACAAGTATTTTCTAAATGAAAGAAATAGTAAAGTGTGATGTATAGAAGTGGACGCCAGGGTCTGCGAGCACCGACAAATATACCTTGAGTCTCCTATCAGATGAGTCCTGCATCTAACCTCATGATCAGCTCGGACCGGCACTAAAATCTGCACATGAAGTGCAAAGTGCATTATCAGTACAACCGACCACATGTACTAGTAAGTGTCGAACCTAACCTCGACGAAGTAGTGACGAGGATACAGAGGGTCACTCACACAACAACATTTACACAGTATATATGATAAAAGTAGAAAAGGAATAAAGAATAGAATAAAGTAGTAATTTGTAAGAAATAACTACAACTCTCAGAAGTAAGTCAACAATGTTCAGATATTACTAATACTTAAGTGCAATAAAGAATATCGTAAGGCTCACACAAATCAGGGAAAGCATAAACACATAAGTTGTTGCGGCGTGCAACCCGATCCCACCGTACATGTCATATCCCTCTATTATTTTCTCATAATAGCATAAACAACAAAATATAAATAAAATGGTTGCGGCGTGAAACCCGATCCCACCATATCACAATAACACAATTGTATATGGTAGAAATCGGGACCACCCAATTTTACTATTTGATCGAGGCTAGGACGATGCATCAAAGAGATAAGCCATTGAGTTCAAGATCGAAGTTTCTTTCAAGATCGAGGTTGGTATCAATCGAAGCCAAGGGAGATAGACTCCGAGTAACATCGTGGATAACTTAGTAACGAAAAAGCAAGATATCCGTGATTGGTCGAGGATTGCGTGAATCTTAGAACAGATAAAATCAGAAGTGGTTAATTAGATGTTTATATGATTTCCTTATGTAATGAGAGTTATACCATAAGTATAATTCCTCTACTATATAAAGAGGAGTCCTAATCTTTTGTAAGCATCATTATTCACTGGGGCAAAAGCAATACAATTCTTTCTTTCTTACTTGTTATTATCCATCGGTTTATTCCATCCTTACTGTTCTTGCATTTATCAGTTCGAGGGTATCTAGACTTGAGGCTGAAGCCCTATCTGCACACTGGTTTGATTTATTTACAGTTTAATTCTGTCATTTACTTTCATATTTATCAATTGATATTGAGTGAAATCACATACCCTTAAAACCACAATATAAGTTTAATTTTTATCTAAATTTTAGTGTGAACAGTTTGACGCCCACTGTGGGGATAAGGATAGTTATTATTCAATACCGATTCCGATAACACAAACTACTTTACGCTTGTTCTTGTCAAGTATTTTTGTTTTCAGGATAAAATATGTCAAAATCACAAACAACACCCACACATGGTGATAATAGCCTCGAATTTCACGGGGAAAATGACAATGTAGTTGCTCAGCTGTCGTGGTGCCATAAGCTGATCTCGAGGGAGCACCGATTTCCAATCTAGTCGACGTTAGTTCGCATATCGTTCTAAATGCGAATTTAGGCGCGGACCCCGAAGGGAGTGTATGCACAGAAAGACGATCTGGTGGTCAAGGCACACAGGGCGAAGGAGATGGAGGAGTCAGCCTCCAAGTGATGTTCGAGATGCTACAGTCTCAACAAGCCGCTATTGCAAAACTACAAAATTAACATCGAATGCCGAGTGGGGTCGAACAAGAATCCGCCTACCAGATCGAGCCAGTACTAGAAAGGTCAAATGCTTGTGAATCGGGATTAGATCCCGCAATAATGAAGATGCTCGAGGAGGTCACCAAACGAATTGAATTGGTAGAGAAGAAAATTGAGGCAAATGGTAAGAAAGTAGAGACGTCCAACTCCTAGGTTGATAAGATACTGAGGGCACCACCAGTTTTGAAAGGGATGGACTCAAAGAAGTTTGTACAGAAGCCGTTTCCTCCAAGTGCGGCTCTGAAGCCCATTACCAAGCCCATTACCACTGATCCAAATGAGCATGTCACCTCCTATACATGCACCATCAAAGGTAACGATTAGGAAGATGATGAGATCAAGTCTTTTCTATTGAAGAAGTTCGGAGAGACTTTATCGAAGGGAGAAATGATTTGGTACCACAATCTACCGCCAAGTTCCATTGACTCATTTGCCATGCTTGCAGATTCTTCGTAAAGGCACATGCCGGAGCCATAAAGGTTGCGACAAGGAAGTCAGACATTTTCAAAGTAAAACAGAAGGGTAACGAAATGCTTACGAAGTTCGTGTCTTGGTTCCAAATGGAACGCATGGAGTTGCCACCGGTCACAGATGATTGGGATGTTCAAGCCTTCACTCAGGGGTTGAATGAATGAAGTTCGATAGCGTCACATCAAGTGAAGCAAAACTTGATTGAATATCCGGTGGTAACTTAGGCCGATGTACATAATCGGTACCAGTCAAAAATCAGAGTCGAGGATGATGAATTGGGAACTCCTTCCGGTTTTGTATATCCGAACATGCCCGCAAGCAGAAACTAGAGAGATATTGATAAGGAACCTCGGTCGAACAGAGACCAATACCAGCCATACAACGCAGATCGCAGGAACGACAGTCCCGTATGCAATTCCACCCGAAATGATCAAAGGACTAATCGAGGACAAAGTTCTCGGGGACTTATGAATATAAGTGATTTTGATAAGCACGTTGATCCCACAGAGGCACCACGATTATCGGAGTATAACTTCAATATCGACGCATCAGGTTTTGTATCGTCAATTGGGAGAATCAAAGATACTAGGTGGCCCAGACCCATACAAACTGATTCCCAAAGAAATCCCAATCTAATGTGCAAACATCACATCACACATGGCCATAGAACCGAAGATTGTAGGAAACTGAGAGAGGAGGTAGACCGTCTATTCAATGAGGGACACCTTCGAGAGTTCTTAAGTGATTGAGCCAAAAACCATTTCAGAGAAAGGTATGCCAACAGGAAAAACAAACAGGAAGAGCCACAACATGTGATCCATATGATCGTCAGCGGAGTCGATATTCCACAAGGGCTCGTATTCAAACCCATTATAGTATCGATTACTAAGGAAAACAGACTCGAGATTATGTGCCAGAAAGCACCGTATCATTCAACGATGAGGAAGTAGAAGGAATCTCTCTACCCTACAATGACGCCCTGGTAATTTCTATGTTTATGAATAAAATTCAAGTTAAGCTTGTGTTAGTTGATCTAGGTAGCTCGACAAATATCATCCGATCTGGGGTCGTGGAGCAGCTCGGCCTGCAAGATCAAATCGTACCCGCTGCTCGGGTCCTGAATGGGTTCAACATGGCCAGCAAAACAACTAAAGGAGAAATCATTTTACCGATGAACGTAGCTGGAACTATTCAAGAAACCAAGTTCCATGTAATCGAGGGCGACATGAGGTACAACGCCCTACTCCGAAGGCCCTGGATTCACAATATGAGGGCAATCCCTTCGACCCTCCACCCAATGATGAAATTCCCAACACCAGACGGAGTGAAAACGGTATATGGGGTGCAACACGAGGCAAAAGAAATGTTCGCAGTTGATGAGGTAATACCAATATCGGTGCTTTTGTCAACAAAGGGATTGGAGGTCAAAGGAAAATAGGAGGCCAATTAGCAACCACAGCTACCAACCTTGAGCCAAAGAGGACGACGATGACTACTGGATCCCTCGATCATTCATTATCCTCAAGGATTCCGACGCCACCAAATCAACAGTCGAGGAGTCAGGAACAAGTTATATTGATCGAATACCTACCTGATCGAAAGGTATACATGTGTACGGGGTTAACCCCCGAGCTCAGGAAAGAACTCATTAAGTTTCTTATTTATAATATGGATTGCTTTGCTTGGTCCCACTTATAAATGATAGGGATCCCACCGGAGATCACAACACATCGATTGAGCCTGGACATGAAGTTCAGACCGGTGAAACAAAAGAGAAGGCCCCAGTCCAAGGTGAAACACGCATTCATAAAGGATGAGGTAACTAAGCTTCTCAAAATAGGATCTATTCGGGATGTAAAGTATCTCGAATAATTAGCAAATGTGGTGGTAGTCCCTAATAAAGGGAACAAACTTAGTATGTGCGTAGATTATAAAGATTTAAACAAAGCATGTCCCAAAGACTTTTTTCCTCTGCCGAATATCGATCACATGATCGATGCCACTGCCGGTCACGAGATCCTTAGTTTTCTCGATGCCTACTCCGGGTACAATCAAATTCAAATGAACTCAGAGGATCAGGAAAAGACTTGGTTCATCACTAAGTATGGCATATATTGTTGTAACGTAATGCCATTTGGAATAAACAATGCTGGTGCTACCCACCAACGCTTAGTAAACAAAATGTTTGAAGAACAAATAAGTAAATTAATGGAAGTTTATATTGACGATATGCTAGTTAAGTCCCTGCGCGCAGAGGACCATTTGATGCATTTGCAGGAAACCTTCGACATATTGAGAAAATACAACATAAAGCTCAACCCCGAGAAATGTGCTTTCGGGGTCGGTTCGGGCAAGTTCCTCGGCTTTATGGTGTCGAATCGGGGGATCGAGATCAACCCCGATAAAATCAAGAAAATCAAAGACATCATAGTCGTGGACAATTTTAAGGTCGTGCAAAGGCTGACAGGACGGATAGCCGCCTTAGGCCGATTCATTTCGAGATCTTCAGATCGAAGCCACAGATTCTTCTCGCTACGCAAAAAGAAGAACAATTTTGCTTGGAACCTGGAGTGTCAACAAGCATTGGAAGAATTGAAGTGGTACCTCTCGAGTCCAGCATTGCTTCATACTCCAAAAATAGACGAACAACTCTACCTATACTTAGTAGTCTCAAAAGTCGCGGTAAGTGGTGTCCTAGTTCGAGAAGAGCAAGATACGAAAATTCCCATTTATTATGTAAGTCGAACCTTAGGCAAGGCCGAAACCCAGTACCCACACTTAGAAAAATTGGCACTTGCTCTAATAAGAGCCTCTAGGAAGCTAAAATCGTATTTTCAATGTCACCCAATATGTGTGGTAACCACTTATCCTCTTCGTAATGTTTTACATAAGCCCGAACTATCACGCCGATTGTCCAAATGGGCCGTCGAACTCAATGGGTATGATATCAAATATCAACCCCGAACAACCATCAAGTCTCAAATTTTAGCAGACATCGTAGACAACATCACGCCAGCCCTCGTACCCGAGGTCGAAAAGGAACTTTTGTTAAAATCGGGTACATCAATGGGGGTGTGGACCTTTTTCACAGATGACACTTTGAATGTGAAAGGGTCCGGGCTATGCATCATTTTGAAGCTGCCCACGGGTAATACAATTAGGCAATCTATCAAAACTTTTAAATTGACTAACAATGAGTCCGAGTACGAGGCCATAATTGCAGGTCTCGAACTGGCTAAAAGCTTGGGAGTGGAAGTCATCGAGGCCAAATGCAACTCACTACTAGTGGTAAACTAAGTAAACAGAACCATCGAGGTTCGAGAGGATCGAATGCAAAGGTACTTGGATAAACTATGGGTTACATTATCAGTTTAAAGAATGGACCTTACAGCATGTACCTCGAGAGCAAAACAGCGAGGCCGATGCCCTTGCAAATTTGGGGTCATCGGTCGAAGACGGCGAAATCAGCTCGGGGACTGTCGTACAACTTTCGAAGTCAGTGATCGAAGAAGTCCATGCCGAAATAAACTCCAGCGCCTAACCTAGGATTGGAGGAATAAATATATGAGTATTTGAAAAGCGGAAATCTCCCATCGGACCCTAAGGAATCAAGGACTCCGCGAACAAAAGTTGCTCGATTCATATTGGCTAAATATGAACATTATACAAGAGGATGTTTGATGGACCGTTGGAAATATGCTTGGGATTAGGAGACACCAATTATGTTCTACAATTTTACTATTTGATCGGGGCCACCCGATTTTACTATTTGACCGAGACTGGGATGATGTATCGAAGAGATGAGGCATTGAGTTCGAGATCAAAGTCTCTTTCAAGATCGAGGTCGAAATCAATCGAATCCAAGGGAGATAGAATCCGAGTAACATCGGGGATAGCTTAGTAACATAAAAGAGAGATATCCGTGATTGGTCGAGGATCGTTGCGTGAATCCCGGAATGGATCAAATAAGAAGCTGTTAATTAGGTGATTATATGATTTCCTTCTGTAATTAGAGTCATACCATAAGTATAATTTCTCTACTATATAAAGAGGAGTCCTAATCATTTGTAAGAATCATTATTCACTAGGGAAAAAGCAATACAATTCTTTCTTTCTTACTTGTTATTATCCATCGGTTTATTCCATCATTACTGTTCTTGCATTTATCAGTTCGAGGGTATCTTGACTCGAGGCTGAAGCCTTATCTGCACGTTGGTTTGATTTATTTACAGTTTAATTATGCCATTTACTTTCATATTTATCAATTGGTATTGAGTGAAATTACATATCCTTAAAACCACAATATAAGATTAATTATTATCCAAATTTTAGGGTAAACAACAATCATAGTTCACCTTTATTCCACCAAACAATCCCCCCTTATTACACCTATTGCGGCGTGCAACCCGTTCCCACCGTACATAATAAATTCACCCTTATTCATCCTCAATATATCACCCTTATTCCACCTATTACGATCTGCAACCCCATCCCACCATATCAATATTAATTACTCAGTATGTACAGAAATTTCACAATTCAAATGACAGAACCCTTCATAATACTTAAACTTCAAACCGAAACACATAGGAATCTTGTACACCATAAAAGTTCACATAAGTAATACTACACAGCGAGACCAATTCAGAATATACCACAAAAAAGTACTGATAACCAGCTTAAGCAAATAATAGGAGATAATGAATCTACAGAAGAACTAATACCATTAACGAAGGGAACAATGTCTAACAAGTTGCAATTAGGCATGTGAATACAAGTAGAGCATGTAGCAGTTAAAAAAAGGAAAGAAACAATATGAGAAGAACGGGAAATAAACAGGCAAAACAGATTAATTGGCAGTGCATAAGTACTCGTCAGCTCACATATACGCTCACATGATTGATGTTTTATACTTCAATACCACACAAGAGGGTGGGGGGTGATTTGTGTGGTGTCCAATTTTTCAAGTGCTGTCTTATTAGAAGAACCTGGTTCTTCTTTGTGTTCCAACTTATACTGGTGCGGAATAATAAATGCAGTAAAGTAAAAACATAGAGATTTTACGCTGAAAACACCTGGCTCAAAATGTGAAAAAACCATGACCTACTCCTCGGTAGGATTTTCATAAACAATTTACAAAATAAACTCTTTTGTAAACCTAGGACTAACTCTAATCCCTTTGTAGCAACCTAGCCTCTAGCTAATTGCGACAAGCTTCAAGTTAACTCTAGCTTGAACAGTGTGTACCTACTACAATTGCTTCTAAGAAAGCTGAAAAGATACAATATTAAATCACCTACTACAACCAACTAGACTCAATACAAAAATATATGAAAGTGGTTCTTCTAGTTGGTCAGTAGCCTTTGTGTCGCACAAGGATTCTTCTTGCAAACTATATCTAGGAATTTTGCTTTTAATTCTTGTTCTACTTCTGCCTTTGTGCGATAATTCTTCAATAGGAATACTTCAACATTATATAGCGCCTGAAGTTGAGATGTTCTTATTTAATTCTGATGCAACTCTTCCTTGGTGGAAGAGTTTCTATTAAACTCAACTTCCTTCCTTTATTACTATCCTTGCTGAATTCGAACTCTAACCTCTTATAAATTTGCAACCTTTTCGCTTTAGGAGACAACCTCTTAGTTCCCAAATAATTCTCATAACATGTTATCTCTTACGCATGGACTCTTCACATGCCAATGAGTTTGTTTCACCATGATAGCCTGATGGACCTGGTTCAACTTGGTAGACATTTGTCAATTTTCAAAACCATACAATGACTTGGGTCAACAAATTCCCCCTTTTTGATGATGAAAAACCCTGTGCTTAACCCTGTACAATCATCAAACACTTTGTATGATTTTAAGAATTTATCATAGAGAGACCAGGTTCATTAGGTTATAAATATCACAACAGTTTGAAATTTTAAAAAAACACATTTCTTCCCCCTTTTGGCATCATCGAAAATTTGCAAAATGATAAACTTACCAGAGTTATTAACAATTACTCATGGCCATTTGAGGCAAATAAATGTAAGCTAAATAAGAAATTGAGACAAGTCAATAACAAAACAGCAAAATTCATTGATTGGATCGAAAATCAAACACCATACAGTAAAAAAACAACAATAACCATGAGCAAAACAGAGTAAAAAGAGAAACATAACAAATCCCGGGTCGGGTCATAGATGGGATTTTGGTGGCTCTAGACATCCTAAGGTTGGATAGGTGCAGATGAGGTTGGGTTCGTGGCTTGAAGGAGAGACAACATTTGGTGAAGAACAACTTCATTTTTCTCCTTCTCCTTTGCTAGTTCAACTCCGAGAGCATCCCGCTCAGCTTCCACCTCATGAAGGCGAGATTTCAATCTAAGAATCTCCACATCCTTCATCTCTCCTTCCTGCACCAATGTCCTTACTTTTCTATTGACTGGCTGCTTCCTAGATGAACCGGGTTCATCTTCCAGAACATTGACAATATAATCACAAGTCAGCAAAGTTTTCCTCCCAAAATAATCCTAAGCATTAGCAAACTCAGCTTTCTTCACATGAACCTCAAAGTGAGCAAGTACAGTTGTCATAATAAAGCCATAAGGAATAACATGTACTTTGGTTCCATTTACAACTCTGTCCAAGATTTGAATACTGAAAGCTGGCAATTGATCTGCCTTCCCCTGTACAAACACTCCATTAAGGTGAGGTCCATGTAATTGGTGATGTGCCTTCTTTCTTGTCTGGGCAGCAACAACTTGATGACAAATTCAAAGAATAGCTTATGCTGGGGTCTCATTTCACTTTTGAACACCGGCCTGGGCTCAGCTTCCTCCTCATTCTCACAAAAGAATCTGGTAATGTTGAGAGATGAGGCCATTCCATCAAGACTAGGCCATCTTTTCCTAGTGTAATCATCGTAGCCTTCAGTAGGTATGTTCAAAATCTCACCTAGTTCCTTTGCATCAAAAGTGATCTGAATGCCCTTGACTGTGGAAGTAACCCTGCCATCCTTCACTACTGCATTACCCATGAACTCCACCAGTTCGATCCTTGCCAGCCTTCTTTTCCATGCGAAGGACCATATCATTCCACCCCTGCATATCTAGTGTGTCCAGCAGATATCGCATCCCAGATTCCTCGAGATCTTTCAACAACTTTCCCTTCAGAATTGTCCTGTTGCTGAACATTGTTATTCTATCAGCCTCTTCATCAACTTCCTTCTCATCCTCTCCACTCCATTCTTTATCTTCATCTCTCACTTGTACTTTCTTGACCCTAGACCTGGACCTCTTAGTAGTGCTTGAGGTTGTGGCAGACACAACAACTAATTTCTTTGAAGAAGCCTTAGCCTTTTTGGGTTTGGGTGTCTTAACCACAACAAGAGCAGGCTGCTCCTCATGTTGGACCAGGTCCAACGACTCATCATCCACATCAACAGCCTCAACAGGCTCTCCTACTTTGGCTTTTCCCTTTGCAGCTTTCTTTTTCCTGCTCTCTCTCAGAGACTTTTATAATTCTTCTTCTTGTCGTTGTACAACACTCCTAGTAGAAAGCACTTTAGGGGCATGAGCATCAGCAGACACTTGAGCTTTTCATTTCTTGGAAGAAACAGGTGTTTTAGCTTTTTTGGACTTGAGAGGTCTTCTCTTTTTGGGATTGTATGAGTCTCCCAACCTCTGCAGCATCTCAGCTAGTGTTTCCTCTATAGATGAAACAGGTTCATTTATACCCTGTCTCAAGCTCTCCAACCCCGCTGCTGCTTCCTTAGCAACATTTCCCCGTAAATCTGTGACATTTTCTCCAACATGCTCAGGAACGGGACCACAAATAGCCAAGGGGGTGCCGTCCTCCCCAGATCCCCTTACAAAACCTCTGTCTCCCTCACTCTCAAGAATCGTTTCCTTACCTAATTTTCTACGCCTATCCGGAAATTCAACATCAACAACGGACCCAACCAACACAAACATGTTCTCAGAAGTAGCAGGTTCAGAACCAACCTCAAGATTTCCTTGCTCAGAACTGGATTAACCAGGTGCTTCATCCTTATTGGCTGATTTGAAAGATTCACTTGATGATTCAGACTCATTCTCCTGTTCAGCCTAAAGAATTTCCTCCAAGAATCTTGCATGAGAGCTAGAGGCAACAGTTTTTCTGGCAAGTACTTTCACACGACAAGCCCTGGGGGCTGGGGTAGGGTTAGGTGTGGGTTCAAGAACTAGAGGGTTTTCAGGGGTTAATGATATTTCTGGAGATTGAGAGCTATACACGGATGTAGAATTAGAATCAGACTCATAAAGTCCTCCATCGTAATCACGAATTGGTGATGAAGAAGATGTAGAGACAGGAGGTGGTGACGACATTGTTATGAACGTTTTAGAAAAGACGAAAGGTTGATCAGTTTTGGTTTGAGAGAAGTGAGATGAACTTGGTTCAATGGTTTAGTTATGAAGAGGGGAGTAATGATGACCCTTTTATAAGTTTGTGGCTGAGAATTTTACAACGGGCAGAGTATTTACTCAAATGGTATCTAATCGATTCAGGACTGACATTGATTAGACAGTTATAAACCCCCTAAAAACTAGGCTAATTAAGTAGATATGGGACTTCTTGAAATTTGTTCAATTTGGATAAGTACTAGGAATTTGAATTGAACCAAATGTCGATAGAGTCCTGCTCATGTATGCCTGTAATTAATTTAGAGATGAGTACGTACCTTGTCAGTCAGATGAACCAACATGGATGAACCAGGTTCATCTTGTTAAAATCTTTAATTTGCCTCAATTTACAAAGATAGAGAAATATCATTAGCACCAAGGTAATCATATTAATACATGGCAAGAGAGTATGGAAATAAAGACATGATACTGAGCAATGATTAGTCTGGTTAAGTACCTAAGTTAAAATTTCTAGCCAAAAAAAAATTAATTTTTTTTTTCATTTTTGTTTTTCCAATTAGGTGATCTTAATCATCCCTAATTCAAGCCTGTTTCTCTCAAAATGCTCCCTACTCAGTGCTTTAGTGAAGATATCTGCAATTTGCTTGTCAGTAGCACAAAATTCAATTGAGATCATTCCCTTTTAATAGTTATCCCTAAGGAAGTGGTGTCTATCATTTATGTGCTTAGTTCTCTTATGATGAACCGTGTTCTTGGTCATACTAATTGCACTAGTGCTATCACAAAAAATAGGAATGCATCCCACATCTATACCAAAGTCCATGAGTTGTTGCTTAATCCACAGCAACTGAGCACAGCAGGAGGCTGCAGCCACATATTCAGCCTCAGCAGTAGACAGAGCTACTGAATTTTGTTTCTTGGTGGCCCAAGACACAAGACAGGAGCCCAAAAAGTGAGCCATGCATGAGGTGCTTTTCCTGTCAATCAGGAAACCTGCATAATCAGCATCAGCATATCCTATAAGGTTGAAATTACTACCTTTAGGATACCAAAGGCACAAATCAGTGGTGCCTTTCAGATATCTCAAAATTCTCTTCACTGCAGTTAGGTGGGACACCTTTGGATTTGCCTGAAACCTAGCACACAGTCCTACACTGAACACAATATCTGGTCTACTGGCAGTGAGATATAATAGAGACCCAATCATCCCTCTGTATAGTTTCTGATCAACATATGAACCAGGTTCATCCACATCCAATTTTGTAGTTGTGGCTATGGGGGTGTCTATTTCCTTTGAGTCCTCAATTTTAAACTTCTTCAGCGGTTCTTTCACATACTTTTGTTGATGAATCATTGTTCCATTGAGGGTTTGATTGATTTGCAAGCCTAAGAAGAAGTTTAGCTCACACATCATACTCATATCAAACTCGCTCCTCATAAGTGTAGCAAATTCCTTACTCAGTTTTTCAGAAGTTGCTCCAAATATAATAGCATCCACATATGTTTGCACAACCGGGAGTTCTTTACCCTTTTCCTTTAAGAACAAGGTTTTGTCAATTTTGCCTCGTTTGTACCCATGTTCTAGCAGAAATTTTGATAGCCGCTCATACCATGCTCTAGGTGCTTGTTTGAGACCATAGAGAGCCTTGTCACATTTGTATACATGGTCAGGTGACTCCTTGCTTTCAAAACCTAGAGGTTGTTTGACAAATACATCTTACTTCAAATAGCCATTGAGAAAGGCACTCTTAACATCCATCTGATGGAGAGTGAATTCCATATGTGCAGCAAATGCTATAAGAAGTATGATTGCCTCCAGTATTGCCACAGGGGCAAAGGTCTCATCATAGTAGATTCCTTATTCTTGACTATACCCTTGAACAACCAGTCTGGCCTTGTTTCTTGTAATAGTTCCATCCCCATCAAGCTTGTTCCTGAAGACCCACTTTGTGCTAATCACTGATCTGTCTAGTGGCCTGGGTACCAAGTGCCATACTTGACTTCTTTCAAACTGATTCAGCTCCTCTTTCATGGCATTTACCCAATCAACATCTTGTAGGACTTCACCGATGTTCTTTGGTTCGATTAAGGATAGGAAGACATCAAACGCACACAGATTTTTCAAGGAGGCTCTTGTTTTGATTCCATATGACAAATCTGTTATAATGTTCTCAAGAGGGTGAGAACTTTGATATCTGTGTGGTTTGAGCACCAATTGTTCACTTCTGGATGATTCTATGGTGTCTTGGTGTTGTGGAACAGGATCAAGGACAAGGTTCACATGTTGAGTTCCCCCTGCCATATTTCTTGGGTTAGTTGGACCTGGTCCATCACCTGTTCCATCTTCCATGGCTGCTTCAATGTGTTCACTGCTTCTCACCAGTCCAAGCTCCTCATCTTCTGGTTCCTGTCTCTCAGAAAGAGTGTTAGTTTCATCAAA
>ML241383.1:0-32619 GCA_005239495.1 Nicotiana undulata | reverse complement strand
GCTTCATCCTTAGATGTCAGAAATAAGGTCCAAGTGAACCTTGAATAATCATCAACTAGCACCATCACATATTTCTTACCACCTCTGCTCAGAGTTCTCATTGGACCATCCAGATGAACCAGTTCCAACGTCCTGGTGGTACTGATCATTTTCTTACTTTTGAATGAGGATCTTACCTGCTTCCCCCTTGCACATGCCTCACAAACTTTGTCTTCCTTGAACTTAATGTTAGGGAGTCCCACCACTAAGTCCTTAGAGACTAATTTGTTAAGCTGATTTAGACTTGCATGTCCAAGTCGTTTGTGCCAAAGGAGGGGATCACTGTCCAAAACACTTAAGCAAGTGAGTTCATTTTCAGATAGTGTGGACAAGTCTATGACATAGATATTATTCATTCTCTTTCCCTGCAAAACAATCTTGTCAGTAAGCAAGTTTATCAAAAAATATTTTGTGGAAGTGAAAGCAACTAGGTTACCTCTGTCACACAATTGTGACACACTGATCAGGTTGTATTTCAGGCCATCTATCAAGTACACATGTTCAATGGAACGTGTGTCATCCTTACCTACTTTGCCAACGCCTATAATTTCACCTTTCTTTCCATTTCCAAAGGAGACATTTCCTCCTTTGAGATTTTTAAGTGAAAGGAACTGTTCCTTGTTCCCCATCATATGCTTTGAGCAGCTACTATCCAAAAACCAAATTTGGATGCTTCCTCTCACTTATACCTTCAAAAGGAAATCAAGGGTTAGTTTTAAGAACCCAAACTAGTTTGGATCCTTTTCTATGAGAAAATGGATGAATTAAATTTTTTCTGGCCCAATTTGGTAGCCAATTTTTCTTTTTAACAAACTTCTCATTTTTTCTGACTGGCCTGCTCTTTTGCAGTACACTCAATTTTATAGTGGCCAGTCTTACCACAGTGGGTGCAGATTTTATTTTCAGGAAGAGTGAGATACTTGCTTTTGGGATCCCACTTGGGCAATTTACTCCCATAGCCAAACCCTCTTCAGTTGCTACTGTGATTCTCTTGAAGCCATGTCAAGGCATCAGATGATTTATTCCATTTACAAGTTCGATCTAGTTCATGTTTGACTTGGCCAAGTTCTTCTTTAAGAGTTCTTATCTGTTCATCCTTGACATACATCTTATCTTTTAGTTTTCCCATATTTTCTTCTAACACGATATGAGAATGATCAACAACCTTTTTGCTGGATCCTAGCTTCGGTTTTAAAGAATCTCAGTTTCAAGTGGATGAACCTGGTTCATCAGGACAGTGTTTTTCTTTTTAGATTCCTTTACTCTAATTTCCAGGATCATGCATTTTGTTTTTAGCATTGCACATTCTTTAGAAAGATGATCCTTCTCTTTGGTTGTTTCTTCAGAATCATCCATGAAATCAAGTAGCAACTCAGAGAGTTTATCTTTAGATAGGAGCTTTATTTTGTTTTTAAGATGGTAGATACTTATCTCTGGTTCTTCATGTGATTCCTCATCTGATTCTCCAATTGCCATGAGCGCCTGATCTTCAGTCTCACCATCTTTTGATTCTTCATCTGAACTTTCCCCCCAAGTAGCAACCATAGCTTTTGTTAGTTCATACCCAATTTTCCCCCAAGTTATTTTCAAACTTGCATATAAGCTTTCAAAATTACCCTTTTCAATAATGAGTATTTTTCCTATTTTTTTTTCCTATTTTTATTTAAATTATTCCCCTGTTTATTTAATATTTCATATTTAAATAATTCATAAATTAAGCTCTAAATATTTCAAAAATATTTCCTAGCTCAATATGTTATTTATAATTATTTTCTATTTATTAAAATCCAATTTTTTCACAAATTGGCCAATTGAGTCTTATTTAATCGTAATTACAATAATTTTGCAATTACGGCCTAATTAGACATTTGGTATTATTTTAATTCAAATTTATGTATTTTACACTTAATATTAGTTAATTATTGTAATTTTATCTATTTAACTTAATTTCATCTTTTTATAATTATCAGATGTTTTAATTAATTAATTACCTATTTCTATTGGGTATTTAACATCTAGCCTTATTTATTTTAAATTATAGCCACATTTAGACCCAATTATTCAACCCATCAGACCCCTAAAATTACCCATCCCACACCCTTTCCTAACCCGGCCCAACCTGGATTTGATCTGAACCGTTGATCAATTTTGATCAACGGCTCAAATCATACTTACCTTAATTAAACCTAACAACCCCCCTCCCCGTCTCATTTTCGAGATCACCTCTCTCTCTCACCTCGTCCCTTCCTCTCCTCCTTCTCTCTAGAACCTTATGGGTTTGTTACCTTCTCCGATGGCCTTCATCCTCCCTCCGGCCACCTCCAGCTTCCCCCCTTTCGACTATCGGCCGTCGTGACGCCTCATCTCACTGGTTCTCTTCGTCCCTGAGACCCTCATGGGTCTTAACCATGCCAGACGGCCACTGAGAGTTCCTGCCTGGGTTTTTACCGGCCTTTCTCTGGTGGGTTTTAACTCAATGGTGCCATAGCCACCATTATTCCTGAGTTTCACGGCCAGGTTCTTCTACTTTTCTCTGGTTTCTTATGAAACCCTAATCTTGACCTAACTCTCCTAAATCTCTGTTTTTAAACAATTTAAACTCGTTCTTTTTAATTTTGTACTATTCTCAACTCGATATTCACGATTCTTCAAGTTTTAAACATTTTGTCTCTTTTGAAACTAGGGTTTCACAAACTCAGTTCAAAACAATTTTTTACTTCTCGTTTTAGTAACTTCTATTGTGTTTTGAACGCCTCTCTTATGTTTTCTTGCTATCTGAGTTATTAGGCTGAAAACCCCTAATTTTTTCTAGCGTGTTTGACTATGCGTGTTTGTTTCTTGTGAAGCTATTTATGTTAGTCTCTGTGATTCTCATTGTTAGGGGTCTTAACCCTCTATTATTCTGTGATTCTTTGCTTAGGGTTTTCTGATTCTTGTGCTATTTGGTTGATTATCAAGACTAACTGTTGATGCTTCATTGATTCTATGTATAGCTGTGACATCCTCGTTAAATACATGCTCTTGTGTGTGTCTCCCACTAAAATTTCAAATTGTTTCCTTATTTATGAGATGCTTTCCAATTAGCACTGATTTCGTGAGATTTTCAGTCTCCTCCGTGTTTCTTTGACTGATTTTTCAAAAAACTAAACTGATTTTTACCTTATTTATGTGCCGCCTCTACCTTCTGTATTTAAACACTTTGTATTTGGCCTTTATTATGTGCTACATGATTTTACTGCCCCTTTTATAGTAAAATCAGTCTATAAACTGATTCCTTTTCCTTATTTAGCTTTGATTGCACCGTTTGAACTTGACTCCCTAATTAAAGGAGTCCATGTCCTTAATTGATACAAATTGAATATGCTTTCCATACTTGTACTCCTTACCTTACTTGTTTACTCGTTTTCAGTACTATAAATACCCCTATTCTCTTTTGCATAAGGGACAATTGAAAACACTGATACACGACATATCACATACACACACAGACTTATGTTCTTCTCTCTGATCAGTACTACTCTAAGCTCTCTTGTGATGTTCTCTCTTCTTTTCTTTACTCTGCTACTGCTCTCTCTCTGCTATTGTTTGCTATTGGCCGGCTATAAGCCTAGGCCAATATTGTGCTCATACTTGGCTCTTTCATTCTGCTGCTCTCTCTTGTTACTGGTATGTCCTGATTAATTTCCAAGGTTACAAACCAATGTGGCTATTACTATTTCAGTATGTTGTATTCCTAGTTGTTTTTTACCTATGCTTCTATTGCTCTACATGCAATTGATGCCCTGTTTTGCATGATGATATTTGCCATGCTCAACTCTTTATCTGCTTCTGATTAAGCCAGTATTTGTTATGAGCTTTACCTAATCTTGTATACATCTGTTAGGCCATTTTAATTCTGGTTCAGTATCATGTGTGAACTTCCTATCCCTGGTTCCCTGAACTTTTCATCTGTCAATAGTTAACTTGCATGACTATTACTTGCTCTTAATTTCACTTATCACAACTATCTTCTTTTACTGTCTCCCATTACTATCTAAACTTGGACATTTCTTAGTCCCCTGAATCTCTTTGACTCTGTGTATTCATGCTTAGGGATTTTTCATAATGTCTCTATATCTCTTGGTGTTATTATGTGATCTATTTCCCTTTTGTCCCATTATCCTTGTGTGCAATCCTATATTGCTGAACTGTTGATTAATGTTTCAGTTTATTTTAAGTTAATCTTTCAAAAACTAACTCTCCAGTTTTGAAAACTCTTTTCTTAAACTATGAACTTTCCTCTCTTCCCTGCACATTACACTACTCCTAGAAAATTAGGTCCTACCCACTTCGTGTGAGCATTTCCTTGAGTACCCCTGAGTACTCATTGAACTTTGACACACAAGGCTGGTAATTCCACACTGCACTTGTTAAAATCTTGGCAATTTTCCTGGGTGCTGGTATTGGCCAGGGATTCATTGGGTCCTTTGGGAGCTTTGCCGCACCCAGGCCATTTAGGCTGTGAAACTCGAAAGGAGTGAGGCTGGGAGATTGGGCCTGGTTGAAGGCTCCCATAGAGTAACTTCTTATTTTCTTTTTTCAATTAATGTAATTTATTATTATTGGCCTGTAATAATTTGTAAACGAATAATTGGGGCTGGATTAGTGAATGTGGGAGGGGTTATGTATGCTTAGCTTGGGTGATGGGTAGAAAACATGCCTATAGGACTTTATTTATGCATTAAATAACTTGTATAGGACATGCATCTCACATAGTAGAAATTCTGTTTTAGGTCTTTCACTTTCAGCATGTTATCATCCCCATCCCATAATCCTGATCAGTTAATAACAAGCCTAATAAACTGTCATGAGGTCATTACTGCATTTCCATCTTAGAAACCATGTGTTAGGAACTTTTTTGTGCATTAGATATCCTGTTGTTATACTTGTTTGAATCGTTAAAATGCCTAATTAGCATGTTTAATCTAATAAAATGCGGTTAACCTACTTGAAACATTTTCTGCAAATATATGCTTTAAAATCAGAATCCAGATATGCATGCTCACCTTTTGAGATAGTTAGGCAATGTATACGACGCCTAGGCAACTTTAGGCCGAATGCGATAAATTAAACCAATTATGTTTAAGGCTAATCAACCTCGTTAACCTTTTGAGCCCTGTTGCTCTCATTCTTGTTTTACCTCCCTGAGGTTCACTTTGTTTTACTAAAACTCTGGCTCTATTTTAAAACAGTCTTGAAATTATACATTTGTTTTCCTTAGGACTTTTTGAGTTTTACACTGTTATGCTTTAAACTACTGGGTTTTTCAAAGGTACTCCACTCAAAATCGTTCCATTTTGAATCCTTGCTCTGAATATCTAAAGATATTGTATTTTGGTATCACTTATTATTTATTTACTTCAATTATCTTTAACTACCATATATGTTAAGCTACTGTATTTTGGGTCACTCATCACTACTTTTACTTCAAAACCAGGCCTCAATAATTTTCGACTATGTTTCCTGAAAGCTTTAAATCATTGCACTTCTAAATTTTACCACTCCCCCCTAAACAACCGCATTTTCTGAAAAATCAACTATTACTCCATCATTAAGTTTTTCAAATCAGACTCCTCTTGCAACTCACTGTTTTTACCCAAGATCTTTTTTTAAAACTCCATCTCTAAGACTCTAAGTGTGTTTGAGACGTGCCAATTGTATGTTTATCTGTGGATGTATTTATGAGCCTTTATTTTCCCCCCTATGTGTCCCTTTATATGTGAGGTCCTACTTGTTATGCATGTCGCCTAGTATTTTATCCTTTAAACCTAGGGGTCTAGCCTTGTACCCACCTTGTAGGATTAGTAGTCCTAAATACCCTCTAGGACTTATAGAATGGGACGGGTAATGGCACGCACTAAGCTTTCGTAACCAACACACGCATTTTTAATAACCTTTACGGGGTGGGAAGGGTAGAATGCGGATATGATGACCGGTGCGCTAATACCACGTGTACCCACCTCTTCGAGGTGTGACATACCGGGTATTGCATTGATGTGATCCGTATTACTTTAAACCTAGGACAATTTCTTTTCAAATGTTTATTTTTATGCTTTCCCGAAACCTTTTAAGATTTTTATGCTTGTTTGAAATCCCCTCTTATATGAACCTTACTTGCTACTTGTTCACAGTCCAAATTCACAAAACCTATTGGTTGGGACCCACAGTTGTGGATCTTGAGGGGTGCCTAACACCTTCCCCTTGGGATAATTTCAAGCCCTTACCCAATCTCTGGTAATGCAAACTAGTTCATGAGTTATCAACTCTAGGTGCCCTAACGCACCATAAAAATCATTAGCTGGCGACTCTTCCTTAAACCCTTTCTTTTAAGGAGTTGTCCAAAAATGCCATAAACCCGATCTCTCCGTACCTAACCCGTGCGATAGAAAAAGGGGGCGCGATAGCATGGCCACTGTGCTGGGGATCTTCCCTAGGCTTATACCACTACAATTTGCTTTGTGCATTTGGACCTTTAATTTACATTTAAATGCTTACGCCTTTTCCTATTCCCCATTATATGCTGTTAATTGTTTACTTTTTACAAGTATTTATTTCACCTGAACGTAACTGACATATCTTCATGTTTTCTTTGTAACCGGTTTCATTATAACTGTTGTATTTTGTTTCTTTACCGCTTTCCTCAACGTGAAAATACATGCATATTTGTTTAAATACCATTTATTGCGTATCATGCTCCACATTCATATTCCACTCGTGCCAAAATAAATCCTATAGCAACGCTTACAATGAGTGGTTGTGCTATTTCAATATTATCACCCCCTAAATTCGGAAAGGCGTATTTGCGGTAAAACTAGTAGATCAACGGTGTAGTCGACAGTTCTGTGCCTTCCCCCCTTGAGTTGTCCGCTCAAGGGTACCAGTCTAAAACCCCAATAGAAACCTTACTCTATTGTATACTGCATGCATCATGGTCAAACCTATCTAGGCTAATGTGTTGTCCGCACAATAGCCATTAATATAGCCTTGTCCAAAGTCCATTGGGTTTCCCTGGAACCCTAAAGGACGCATTCACGTTCTGTGCATTTTTTTGGAGAACTTAAATGCTCATGCTAATTATTGATGTTAAATAGTCGAGTCTGGTAGGGGTAAGGGCCTAACCTGTTTACTTTGCAGAGATGAGGCACGAGGTCCCAAGATTCGGCATGGCCATCACTTCCACCCAGAGGCTAGCACACTTGGAACGAGGCATAGTTGACCTGGAGGAAAAGTTCCTTAGGAGGACCGAGACTTGTCAAAAGACCGAGGGAGCTGAAGCGGGAATTCGAGCCAAAACCTACTTGTTGTTGGGACTCTGCGAGATGGGAATGTTGATCAAGGAAAGTAGAGGTGTCGAGTCTGGGGAAGGTCCTTCTGGGACCAAATAGATAAGATTTGTCTTTACTTTGCTTTTGATGTAATAAGGCCACTGGCCATTAGTGACATCTTATATTTTTGCATTCTTAGAGTCAAGTTGGATTTGTCTATTTTATTATCAATAAAATGAGGCATTTATCATTTTAAGTTCTCCAAATTAATTTGTCGTTAGGCCTACCTCGGGCATAAAGAGGTTCCCCAACTTAGGATGCGTTTTACATTTTTGCATTACGTGTTTAAATTACTGCAATATTCTTCATAATCTTCACTAATTTCACTACCTTTTTTGTTAGTTATTCCCCTTCCCCAAAGGTTAGTTCTTGCACTCTGGCATCAACAGCTTATCGCACAAGATCAAAGGGCCCTCCTCCTACTCCTCCTCCCAGTCCTCCCAAAGGAAAAGCAAGGGTAAAACTAAGATGGAAGATGCAAGCAGTACTAGAAAAGACAACAGGGATGAACAGGTTGAGATCACTGATGGTCAGGGTATTCAGGTTCTGCACGAGGGTATGTCTCCACTAGAGAAGAAGCTGCTAAAGTTCCAAGAGGAACTTGATCAAGTCAAGAACTCGTCCCACTTATCATTCTCCCTCAACATCTCAGACGTTCACTTCCCAAATGCTCCAAACCCCACTTTACCACAAAATATCCCCAAACAACCCAATCACCACAAGGATCCCGTTCCACCAGCACAACGTAACACATGTCACTACAACACTCCGCCTCTCCAGGATCAGACGAGAGACCACTTCCAAGCTTACGACAACCCCATTTATGTGGAAAACATAGCTCATTCCACACCACGTACCCACGAGTCCGAAGAGAAGGATAAGCTCATCAGGAATCTGGCCGAGGAAATCAAGAAATTGACCAACCGAGTTCAGGGCGTCGAAGGAGTTAAAGGGGTTGAGGGATTGAACTATGAGGATCTTTGCATACAGCCCGATGTTGAACTGCCTAAGGGGTACAAACCTCCTAAGTTCGAGATTTTTGATGGTACTGGTGACCCAAGAGTCCATCTGAGGACTTACTGCGACAAATTGGTCGGCGTGGGGAAAGATGAAAGGATCCGCATGAAACTCTTCATGAGGAGTTTGAAAGGTGATGCACTATCCTGGTACATCAACCAGGATCCAAAGAAATGGATCAATTGGGTGAACATGGCTACGGACTTCATGGATAGATTCAGATTCAACACGGAGAATGCACCGGATTTTTTCTACATCTATAACTTGAAGAAGAAACCAACAGAGACCTTTCGTGAGTATGCTACTCGTTAGAGGTCAGAGGCTGCCAAAGTCAGACCAGCCTTGGAAGAAGAACAAATGAAGAAATTCTTTGTGCGCACTAAGGATCCTCAGTACTATGAACGGCTGATGATGGTCGAGGAGCACAAGTTTTCTAACATTATCAAGCCAGGAGAGCGAATCGAGGAAGGCATCAAAAACGGTATGGTTACTAATTTTGAAGCATTACAGGCTACCAATAAAGCTCTGCACTACAGTGGTGTGTCCAAGAAAAGGGATGTAGGAGCCGTGATGGTGGCACAGCAAGCCAAGTCCCCTCCTAAATACCAAGTATACCCCGCACCTTCCTTCACATACCAACCAGCTCCAAGCTACCAAGCACCCTCACCTCAATACCAAACACCCTCACCCACCTACCAAACTCCACCATCCACGTATCAGCCTACCTCACCCAGATACTCACAACCAGCTCCCGTCTATAATGCCTACAATTCCCAACCTTCTCACTATCAATCACCACCTAATCGCCAAAACTTCCCGAGACCTCGCCCAAACTTCGACCGTCGTCCACCAAAACAATATACTGCCATAGCTGAACCCATTGACCAATTATACGAAAATCTTAAAGCCGCTGGTTATGTCACACCCATTCCCGTTGTCATCCTTGAGAACCCTACTCAGTGGGTCAACCCAAACAAAGCATGTGCTTACCACTCCGACATGAAGGGACACACCATCGAGGAATGTCGTTCCTTGAAGGACAAGATACATACCCTCATAGATAACAAAATTATTGTAGCCAAGGACCCTGCTCCTAATGTTCGCAATAATCCTATGCCTGACCATAAAGGCGGTGTCCACATGATTGAGGTTGAAGATGATTGGGATCCCGAGGGACCAATTGGGCTAATTGCCGAAGGTGATCCGAAGAAGCCTGCGATTACTCTTAATCTGATCGTGGTCCAGATGCATCCATCTGAGGAAGTTGAGGTAAATATGTCCATTCCACTTGAGTTTGAATCGAGACCACCCGCCGAAGGAAAGGCCCCAGGACCGATCGAAGTCGAGTTTGTACGACCGCTCGAAGTTGCAGTCCGTCCATCTATAACATATACTCCAGCAGGAATAAGAATGACCACACCTATTCCAGTGGCAATGTCAACAACATCACCCTTTTACTCCGACACAATTCCGTGGGACTATATCGTTGAAGCAAGGAGGAAAGGTAAAGGCAAGTCTGAAGAAGCCATCGTTGCACAGGGTATGGCGAGAACTGGCAGAGTTTATACCCCTGAACATTTGGTCGAGTCTAGCAAGCAGGACAACAACCGTCCCCCCACCATTGAAACAGGTTCAGATGATCAGTGGAGAAAGATACAAGCCAAGGAATACTCAATCCTCGACCAGTTGAACAAAATGCCAGCTCAGATATCCATCCTCTCCCTGTTACAAAACTCTGAAACTAACAGGAGTGCTTTGCTAAGGGTGCTGAGTAAAGCATACATACCAGACAATATCACCAGTAGGGAAATGGCCAACATGGTGGGCCAGATACTGGAGAGCCATAAGATCACTTTCCATGAAGATGAGCTACCGCCCGAGGGGTTAGGGCATAACAGAGCACTACACATCACAGTGCAATGTGAGGATCATTTTATCACAAGGATCCTAATTGATGGGGGTTCCAGCCTCAACATCTGTCCGCTGGTCACACTCAAGAGATTGGGCAAGAGTCTACATGAAATAAAGGAAGGAGAAATCAACGTAAAAGCCTTCGATGGTTCGCAGAGGTCCACCATGGGAGAAATCACCCTGTGCTTACAGATGGAACCAACTTGGTTCGATATAGACTTCCAAGTGATAGACGTGTCTTCATCCTACAACTTACTGTTGGGATGACCTTAGATCCACGCTGCTGGGGTCATGGCATCAACCCTACACCAAGCTGTGAAGTTTGAATGGAATCACCAAGAGGTAATCATTCATGGCGACGGTAGCAACCATATCTACGGTCGCCAGACCTTTTTGGTCATCGATGGAAGGAGGAAGTTGGGTGGAGAAATCTATCACACGTAGAACATGTTAACGCCATTGACAAAGACAAGTGGTGGGGTAGTAAGACCGAAAGAATATTGAACTGGCAAGGGTACGAGCCAGGTAAAGGGCTCGGTAAGAATCTCCAAGGAATAACAAAGCCAATAACACTCAAGAAGCACGGTACCACTTTCGGTCTAGGGTACGAGTACACTTGGAAGGAATTCAAGGACTGGTCGCCACCATGGCGCGGCCCTTACTACCCATTGGAGCAGCCAATACCCCACATAGAGCAAACTTTCCAGCCAACTGACATCACATATGGTACAGAAGAGGAAGAGGCGCTAGAAGCAATAAGGGATCTATTTCTGGATGATGAGGACATGGACTGCTGTGTCATTCTTGAAGAGGAGGGGGAGGAAGGCCCTTCCATACAAGTCGTGAGCGAGGGATCATATCTCAACAATTGGTCCATCAGGACAACCAAAGCCTGTCGAGCCTCGGGGTAGCAAGGCTAACAAAACAAGCATTATTTACAGTTTATTTATTTATTTAAAAGAATTTTCTTCCTTTTCACATTTTTAATTTCTGCAAGAAAGAGCTCCCATGTTTAAACAATTATTTGATTTATCAAAGCATTTCCAGTTTCTTTATCAATCTCATATTTACTTGCTACTGCTTTCCTCCCCATTACTTTATTTTACACAGCATTACTATTACTTATCTTGATAAACCGACGACTATGACCTGCAACGAGGCAACGCAACAAACGGATTTCGAGTCAGACGAGGATGATATACCCGAGGACATTATTAAAGAGCTCGAGAACTTTGAGAATAGACCGAAGTCTAACTTAGACGAAACTGAGGTCGTCAACCTGGGAAACGCAGAGATCGTCAAAGAAACACGCATCAGCATTCATCTGTCGCCGCCAGAAAAGGAGGAATATATGGAATTCTTAAAGGAATATGAGGACATATTCGCCTGGTCATATGATGACATGACTGGCCTCAGTACATCTATTGTGGCCCATAAGATGCCAACCAATCCAACATGCCCACCCATGAAGAAAAAGCTAAGAAAGTTCAAGCCAAACATGAGCTTGAAAATCAAAGAAGAGGTCACCAAACAGATCAACGCCGGGGTTCTCCGAGTGGTCGAATATCCTACATGGTTAGCTAACAGTGTGCCTGTACCAAAGAAAGATGGGAAGGTCAGAGTCTATGTCGACTACTGAGATCTCAACCGGGCCAGTCCGAAAGACGACTTCCCCCTGCCAAACATACACATCTTAATTGACAACTGTGCCAAGCACGAGCTGCAGTCCTTTGTAGATTGTTTTGCTGGTTACCATCAGATTTGGATGGACGAGGAAGATGCTGAGAAAACGGCATTCATTACGCCGTGGGGAGTGTATTGCTACAAGATGATGCCATTCGGTCTGAAGAATGCAGGGGCCACTTACATGAGAGCCATGACTACTATATTCCATGATATGATTCACAAAGAGATCGAGGTATATGTGGACGACGTCATCATCAAATCAAAGAAAGTTGTTGATCACATGGAAGATTTGAGAAAGTTCTTCAACAGGTTAAGGAAATACAATCTGAAGCTTAACCCCGTAAAGTGTGTGTTCGGGGTTCCTGCTGGAAAGCTGCTAGGGTTCATTGTCAGTCATCGAGGAATGGATCTAGACCCATCAAAGGTCAAAACCATCCAAGAACTGCCGCCTCCAATGGACACAGGTTTATTCTAGTTGCCATTAGTTATTTCACCAAATGGGTCGAAGCAACATCCTACAAAGCAGTTACTAAGAAGGTCGTGGCTGACTTTGTCCGCGACCGCATTGTCTATCGGTTCGGAGTTCCAGAGTCAATCATCACCGATAATGGTTCCAATCTCAACAGTGATTTGATGAGAGTAATGTGTGAGACATTCAAGATCAAACATAAGAATTCTACAGAATACAGACCTCAAATGAATGGAGCCATTGAGGCTGCCAACAAGAACATCAAGACAATACTAAGAAAAATGATAAAAAAGCACAAGCAATGGCATGAGAAATTATCATTTGCTCTGTTGGGGTATCGCACCACGATTCGAACATCAACTGGGGAAACTCCTTACATGTTGGTATACGGTATAGAAGTCTTCATTCCTGCTGAAGTTGAGATCTCATATTTGAGAATCATACAAGAAGCCAAGCTCAGCGACGCAGAATGGGTAAGAAACCGCTATGAGCAATTGGCCCTCATAGACGGAAAAAGAATGAACGCGGTTTGTCATGGTCAGCTATATCATAATAGAATGACCAGAGACTTCAACAAGAAAGTCAAACCAAGACGATTCACACCGGGGCAGCTGGTGTTAAAGAAAATCTTTCCTCATCAAGATGCAGCAAAAGGGAAATTCTCTCCCAATTGGCAAGGCCCGTACATGGTTCACCGAGTGCTAACATGAGGAGCACTCATACTGGCAGAAATGGATGGAGAATTTGGCCTAAACCAATTAATTCAGACGCAGTCAAGCGCTACTATGTGTAATTGTTATGTTTCTATCAATGTTGTAAATTGAACTACGCCTGACCTGATTCCCATTTAAGAGGGGATACGTAGGAATCCCTATGGGTTCAGTCACATTTCAATACATTTTTCATTTTCCCCATGAATGGAAACTGGGGAAAAATTTTGAGGGGGGACCTCAAAATTCCGAAGCAAGTTCAGCCGAGCACCGCACCAGAACAGCCAGAAGCCTTCACCCATCAAACTGGGGCAGAATTTTGAGGAGGACCCTCAACTTTCCGCAGCAAGAGAGGTTGCAATGTCTTGAACCGCGTCGTGGTCTTCGGTTCATCCAAAGAAATTATTCTTTTTCAATTATATGCTATATCATATTTTATAAAACCATGCATATTTATTTCTCAAAAATAGCTTGTTTTAGCAACGCTACCCCTGAGGTACAAACAAAGTTATCATCATCAAGCAGACATGCCGATCCGAGCCAGCAGGGATACGAACTAAACCTCCCCCTTACGGAACTCACGATTTTTCTTTGGATGCAGGCACAAATACGGCAAAAGCCAAGACATCTCATTATCCCCACAAGACGCATTCTTCTCAAGGATACGCTCTCGAACTCATCGCACATGCCAACACTTACTATTATCATCATTGCAAATGATACTTCATTCACAACAATCGTATCACCGCACTTTATCACCAGCTAAGAACTCTTACTGTCGCTTTATTTTCTGCATTGCATAAGGATACCTTTCTGCCTTCCGAGACTAAGCTCTATCTCCATCTGCATGAGGTTAAGCTCTACCTCCATCTGCATTTGCATCTTTGCATAAGGCTACCATTCTGGCTTCCGAGTTTAAGATCTACCTCCATCTATATGAGGTTAAGCTCTACCTCCATCTGCATTCGCATCTGCATAAAGCTATCATTCTGCCTTCCGAGGTTAAGCTCTACCTCCATCTGCATTCGCATCTGCATAAAGCTATCATTCTGCCTTCCGAGGTTAAGCTCTACCTCCATCTGCATTCGCATCTTTGCATAAGGCTACCTTTCTACCTTCCGAGACTAAGCGTTATCTCCTTTGCATTTACTTCTTGCATAAGGCTACCTATTCTGCCTTCCGAGGTTCTACGCTACCTCCCTTGCATTTTATCTCCTGCATTGCATAAGGCTATCATTCTGCCTTCCGAGGTTCTACGCTAAGCCCCTTTTCTACCTTTTCAAACCAGTTGCCTTTCGTTACGCTTTCCTTCGGGCTAAGCTCTGCCCTCTTTCATTTCGCAAATCGCAAGACTAAGCTTTGTCTTGTCAACACCATGCTACTGCATTCTTCATGGGCTGAAATATCGCCAACTTGTCCAAAGGCGTCATCGTTCAGAGGCACCATTTTCATGGCCCGAGAACATCATCATGGCCTAAGGATCTCTTTTATTCAACTTGCATATCATTATTCAAAGGCATCATGGTTCAGAGGCACCATCCTCATGGCCCGAGAACATCATTTCATAGCCTGCGAATCCCACGCTAAGCGATTTATAGCCCAGGACATCATGGTCTAAGGACATCATCCTAATTGTCCAAAGAAAGCATTCATCGTCCAACGGGAACTTGCATCATGTTTATATTATGCACAATATCTGCTTGTTCTCTATTTGCAGGTAACCCGGCCGGAACAGCCAACCATGTAGGAGCAGACCGCTCCAATTCTCCGACACAACCCCGTAAGACCTTCCTACTTTTACCTTACGATGTGTCTTGCGTCCGTTCTTGTGAAAACATCACCGGTATATTTCGCCGATGATCCCGGAACTACATACGACCCGATTCCTGTAAAACCAAGGATATGTAGGCAGCTCAGAAACTAGGGTGCGGCCAAATTCTATCCCGCAGTTTCATCTAGGTCAAAATTGGTCATCATATCTTTACCCGACAACTCTTTCATCCTTCCCGGGTAAAGAGGGGCAGTTGTTGATACCCAATTTTTCCCCAAGTTATTTTCAAACTTGCATATAAGCTTTCAAAATTACCCTTTGCAATAATGAGTATTTTTCCTATTATTTTTTATCATATTTTTATTTAAATTATTCCCCTGTTTATTTAATATTTCATATTTAAAAGATTCATAAATTACGCTCTAAATAATTTCAAAAATATTTTCTAGCTCAGTATGTTATGTATAATCATTTTCTATTTATTAAAATCCAATTATTTCACAAATTGGCCAATTGAGTCTTATTTAATCGCAATTACAATAATTTTGCAATTACGGCCTAATTAGACATTTGGTACTATTTTAATTCAAATTTATGTATTTTACACTTAATATTAGTTAATTATTGTAACTTTACCTATTTAACTTAATTTCATCTTTTTATAGTTATCAGATGTTTTAATTAATTAATTACCTATTCCTATTGGGTATTTAACATCTAGCCTTATTTATTTTAAATTATAGCCACATTTAGACCAAATTATTCAACCCATCAGACCCCTAAAACTATCCAGCCCACACCCTTTCCTAACCCGGCCCAACCTGGATTTGATCTGAACCGTTGATCAATTTTTATCAACGGCTCAGATCATACTTACCTTAATTAAACCTAACAACCCCCCTCCCCGTCTCATTTTCGAGACCAACTCTCTCTCTCACCTCGTCCCTTCCTCTCCTCCTTCTCTCTAGAACCTTCTGGGTTTGTTACCTTCTCCAATGGCCTTCATCCTCCCTCCGGCCACCTCCAACTTCCCCCCTTTCGACTGTCGATCGTCGTGATGCCTCATCTCACTGGTTCTATTTGTCCCTGAGACCTCCATGGGTCTTCACCATGCTAGATGGCCACTGAGAGTTCCTGCCTGGGTTGTTACCGGCCTTTCTCCGGTGGGTTTTAACTCAATGGTGCCATAGCCACCATTATTCCTGAGTTTTACGGCCAGGTTCTTCTACTTTTCTCTGGTTTCTTATGAAACCCTAATCTCAACATAAATCTCTTAAATCTCTGTTTTAAACAATTTCAACTCGTTCTTTTATATTTTGTACTATTCTAAACTCGATCTTCACGATTCTTCAAGTTTTAAACATTTTGTCCCTTTTGAGACTAGTGTTTCACAAACTCAGTTCAAAACAATTTTTTACTTCTCATTTTAGTAACTTCTACTATGTTTTGAACGCCTCTCTTATGTTTTCTTGCTATCTGAGTTATTAGGCTGAAAATCCCTAATTTTTCCTAGCATGTTTGACTATGTGTGTTTGTTTCTTGTAAAGTTATTTATGTTAGTATCTGTGATTCTCATTGTTAGGGGTCTTAACCCTCTATTATTCTGTGATTCTTTGCTTAGGGTTTTCTGATTCTTGTGCTATTTGGTTGATTATCAAGACTGACTGTTGATGCTCTATTGATTCTATGTATAGCTGTGACATCCTCGTTAAATACATGCTCTTGTGTGTGTCTTCCACTAAATTTTCAAATTGTTTCCTTATTTATGAGATGCTTTCCAATTAGCACTGATTTCGTGAGATTTTCAGTCTCCTCCGTGTTTCTTTGACTGATTTTTCAAAAAACTAAACTGATTTTTACCTTATTTATGTGCCGCCTCTACCTTCTGTACTTGGCCTTTATTATGTGCTACATGATTTTACTGCCCCTGTTATAGTAAAATCAGTCTGTAAACTGATTCATTTTCCTTATTTAGCTGTGATTGCACCGTTTGAACTTGACTCCCTAATTAAAGGAGTCCATGTCCTTAATTGATACAAATTGAATATGATTTCCATACTTGTACTCCTTACCTTACTTGTTTACTCCTTTTCAATACTATAAATACCCCCATTCTCTTTGCATAAGGGACAATTGAAAACACTGATACGCGACATATCACACACACACACACAGACTTGTGTTCTTCTCTCTTATCAGTACTACTCTAAGCTCTCTTGTGGTGTTCTCTCTTCTTTTCTTTACTCTGCTACTGCTCTCTCTCTGCTATTATTTGCTATTGGCCGGCTATAAGCCTAGGCCAATATTGTGCTCATACTTGGCTCTTTCATTCTGTTGCTCTCTCTTGTTACTGGTATGTCCTGATTAATTTCCAAGGTTACAAACCAATGTGGCTATTACTATTTCAGTATGTTGTATTCCTAGTTGTTTTCTACCTATGCTTCTACTTCTCTACATGCAATTGATGCCCTGTTTTGCATGATGATATTTGCCATGCTCAACTCTTTATCTGCTTATGATTAAGCCAGTATTTGTTATGAGCTTTACTTGTTCTTGTATACATCTGTTAAGCCATTTCTATTCTTGTTCTATATCATGTGTGAACCTTCCTATCCCTGGTTCCCTGAACTTTTCATCTGTCAATATTTGACTTGCATGACTATTACTTGCTCTTAATTTCACTTATCACAACTATCTTCTTTTACTGTCTCCCATTACTGTCTAAACTTGGCCATTTTTTGGTCCCCTGAATCTCTTTGACTCTGTGTATTCATGTTTATGGATTTTTCATAATGTCTCTATATCTCTTGGTGTTATTATGTGATCTATTTCCCTTTTGTCCCATTATCCTTGTGTGCAATCCTGTATTGTTGAACTGTTGATTAATGTTTCTGTTTATTTTAAGTTAGTCTTTCAAAAATTAACTCTCCAGTTTTGAAAACTCTTTTCTTAAATTATGAACTTTCCTCTCTTCCCTGCACATTACACTACTCCTAGAAAATTAGGTCCTACCCTCTTCGTGTGAGCATTGCCTTGAGTACCCCTGAGTACTCATGGAACTTTAACACACAAGGCTGGTAATTCCACACTGCACTTGTTAAAATCTTGGCAATTTTCCTGGGTGCTGGTATTGGCCAGGGATCCATTGGGTCCTTTGGGAGCTTTGGCGCACCCAGGCTATTAAGGCTGTGAAACTCGAAAGGAGTGAGGCTGGGAGATTGGGCCTGGTTGAAAGCTCCCTATAGAATAACTTCTTATTTTCTTCTTTCAATTAATGTAATTTATTATTATTGGCCTGTAATAATTTATAAACGAATAATTGGAGTTGGATTAGTGAATGTGGGAGGGGTTATGCATGCTTTGATTAGGTGATGGGTAGAAAACATGCCTATAGGACTTTATTTGTGCATTAGATAACTTTTATAGGACATGCATCTCACATAGTAGAAATTCTGTTTTAGGTCTTTCACTTTCAGCATGTTATCATCCCCATCCCATAATCATGATCAGTTAATAACAAGCCTAATAAACTGTCATGAGGTCATTACTGCATTTCCATCTTAGAAACCATGTGTTAGGAACTTCTTTGTGCATTAGATATCCTGTTGCTATACTTGTTTGAATTGTTAAAACGCCTAATTAGCATGTTTAATCTAATAAAATGCGGTTAACCTACTTGAAACATTTTATGCAAATATATGCTTTAAAATCAGAATCCAGATACGCATGCTCACCTTTTGAGATAGTTAGGCAATGTATACGACGCCTAGGCAACTTTAGGCCGAATGCAATAAATTAAACCAATTATATTTAAGGCTAATCAACCTCTTTAACCTTTTGAACCTTGTTGCTCTCATTCTTGTTTTACCTCCCTGAGGTTCACTTTGTTTTACTAAAACTCTGGCTCTATTTTAAAACAGTCTTGAAATTATACATTTGTTTCCCTTAGGACTTTTTGAGTTTTACACTGTTATGCTTTAAACTACTGGGTTTTTCAAAGGTACTCCACTTAAAATCGTGCCATTTTGAATCCTTGCTCTGAATATCTAAAGATATTGTATTTTGATATCACTTATTATTTTTTTACTGCAATTATCTTTAACTACCATATATGTTAACCTACTGTATTTTGGGTCACTCATCACTACTTTTACTTCAAAACCAGGCCTCAATAGTTTTTGACTATGTTTCCTAAAAGCTTTAAATCATTGCACTTCTGAATTTTACCACTCCCTCCCTAAACAACTGCATTTTCTGAAAAATCAACTATTACTCCATCATTAAGTTTTTCAAAACAGACTCCTCTTGCAACTCACTGTTTTACCCAAGATCTTTTTTTAAAACTCCATCTCTAAGACTCTAAGTGTGTTTGAGATGTGCCAATTGTATGTTTATCTGTGGAGGGATTTATGAGCCTTTATTTTCCCCCCTATGTGTCCCTTTATATGTGAGGTCCTACTTGTTATGCATGTCACCTAGTATTTTATCCTTTAAACCTAGGGGTCCAGCCTAGTACCCACCTTGTAGGATTAGTAGTCCTAAATACCCTCTAGGACTTATAGAATGGGACATGTAATGGCACGCACTAAGCATTTGTAACCAACACACGCATTTTTAATAACCTTTACGGGGTGGAAAGGATAGAATACGGATATGATGACCGGTGCACTAATACCACGTGTAGCCGCCTCTTTGAGGTGTGACATACTGGGTATTGCATTGATGTGATCCGTATTACTTTAAACCTAGGACAGTTTCTTTTCAAATATTTATTTTTATGCTTTCTCCGAAACCTTTTAAGATTTTTATGCTTGTTTGAAATCCCCTCTTATATGAACCTTACTTGCTACTTGTTCACCGTCCAAATTCACAAAACTTATTGGCTGGGACCCACAGTTGTGGATCTTGAGGGGTGCCTAACACCTTCCCCTTAGGATAATTTCAAGACCTTACCCAATCTCTAGTAATGCAAACTAGTTCATGAGTTATCAACTCTAGGTGCCCTAACGCACCATAAAAATCGTTAGGTGGCGACTCTTCCTTAAACTCTTTCTTTTAAGGAGTTGTCCAAAAATGTCATAAACCCGATCTCTCCGTACCTAACCCGTGCGCTAGAAAAAGGGGGCGCGACATTGTTGTGGCTTTCTTGGGTTGGACCAGTTCCTTCTTTCATATCTCTTCTTTTTTCATTCCAATTCCCACTGAGGACAGTTCTTGATAAGGTGGTCAATTTTTCCACACTTGTAGCATCCCTCGTTGGTTGGCCTTTCTGGGGCTTTAGCTTTGTTTTAATTTCCTCTTCTAGAGATGCCTTTCTTCCACATGAGAAAGTTTCTGAATTCTTTGGTAATCATGGCCATCTCATCTTCCTCAAGATCTGATCCCTCAGTGATCCTCAGTGCTAGACTCCTCTCTTTCTTTGGACCATCCATCTTTATTTTCTACCTTCTGAGTTCATAGGCAGTAAGGTTTCCAATTAGCTCGTCCAATCTGAGAGTTGCCATATTTTTGGATTCCTGGATAGCAGTGATCTTGCTTTCCCAGGAAATTGGCAAAACCCTTGTCAGGATTCTTTCTACCCTATCTTATTCAAGAATTACTCTTCCAAGAGACTTAAGCTCATTTGTCAAAGTTGTGAACCTTGTGTACATCTCTTGGATTGTCTCACCTTCCTTCATAGTAAAGTTTTCATACTGAGAGTATAATAGAGTACCTCTTGATCTTTTTACCTGAGGTGTTTCTTCATGGGCTACTTGCAAGGTATCCCAGATCTCTTTGGCAGTGGTGCAGCTTTGGATTCTGTTGTACTCATCAGGACCTAGCCCACACACTATCCACTTTTTGGCCTTTGCATTCTTCTCCCATTTCTTCAGATCCTCAGCAGTGCAGTCAGCTCTAGTCTTTGGTACATCTACAGCTTCAGCAGTCTTCTTCATGGTAGCTAGAGGACCATCAGTGACTATGTCCCAGCGTTCATAGTCTTCTTCAATCAGGTGGTCCTTCATCTTGTTCTTACACCAGGAGTAATACTGGCCATTGAAAAGTGGTGGCCTTGTAGTTGATTGACCCTCCCAGTTTCCAGGTGGTGCACTCATTTTGATCTTTTCCAAGGTGTTAGCCTTTTCAAGGATAACCTGCTCTGATACCAATTGATGTTTTATACTTCAATACCACACAAGAGAGGGGGGTGATTTGTGTGGTGTCCAATTTTTTGAGTGCTGTCTTATTAGAAGAACCTGGTTCTTCTTGGTGTTCCAACTTCTACTGGTGCTGAATAATAAATGCAGTAAAGTAAAAACACAGATATTTTACGTGGAAAACACTTGGCTCAAAAGGTGAAAAAACCAAGACCTACTCCTCAGTAGGATTTTCACAAACACTTCACTACAACTCTGAGCCAAACAGCATTTACAAAATAAACTCTTTTGTAAACCTAGGACTAACTCTAATCCCTTTGTAGCAACCTAGCCTCTAGCTAATTGCGACAAGCTTCAAGTTAACTCTAACTTGAATAGTGTGTACCTATTACAATTGCTTCTAAGAAAGCTGAAAAGATACAATATTAAATCGCCTACTACAACCAACTAGACTCAATAAACAAACAGATGAAACTGGTTCTTCTAGCTGGTCAGTAGCCTTTGTGTCGCACAAGGATTCTTCTTGCAAAATATCTCTGGGAATTTTTCTTTTAATTCTTGTTCTACTTCTTCCTTTGTGCGATAATTCTTCAGTAGGAATACTTCAACATTATATAGCGCCTGAAGTTGAGATGTTCTTATTTAATTCTGATGCAACTCTTCCTTGGTGGAAGAGTTTGTATTAAACTCAACTTCCTTCCTTTATTACTATCCTTGTTGAATTCAAACTCTAACCTCTTATCAATTTGCAACCTTTTCACTTTAGGAGACAACCTCTTAAATCCCAGATAATTCTCACAACATGTTATCTCCTACGCATGGACTCTTCGCATGCCAATGAGTCTGTTTCACTACGATATCCTGATGGACCTGGTTCAACTTGGTAGACATTTGTCAATTTTCAAAATCATGCAGTGACTTGGGTCAACAAATTTCACATAGAAAATAGGTCGAGGGTTCCTAATTCCCTCAAGTCAAGATTAGACACAACACTTACCTCGCTCCAAAGGCCACTCAATGCTCAATTACAACTCTTCCTCTCGAATCCACCTCCAAACCACTAGTATCTATCCACAAATTACTCAATAATATCAAATATTGCTAAAGAAATTAGTTACAATGGATAAATTTTGATTCCCCAAACTTTTCCCCAAAAAGTCAAAAATCGACCCCGGGCCTGCTTGGTCAAAACCCGAGGTTTGGACCAAAATCCATTCACCCATTCACCCCCGAGCCTGATTATGTCATTAGTTTCGGAACCCGGCCCCAAATTGAGGTCAAAATCCCCAATTCTTCCTAAATCCCTAGTTTTCTACCACGAAAGAACAAAGATTAGGGCTAGTAATTTAATGGGCGGTGATAGAAATGGAAGAAAATGATTTAACGAGTACAAACCTATGAATTGGTGTTGAGTTTCCCCTTCAAAATCGCACCTAGGCCGAGCTCTAATGGAGAGTTTATGAAAAATAGGTAAAATCTTGTTTTTGAAATGTTTTAAGGCCAGGGCGTCAGGCCTTCTCCGCGTTCGCGAAGGGCCTGATGCATTCGTTATGTGCAGCAGCCCAAATGGATTTCACGTTCGCGAAATGTGATCCACCCTGGCCTCCGCGTTCGCGAGCCAATGCTCGCGTTCGCGTAGAAGAACGAGTGTCCCATCCCCTAGGTCCCTCGAGCTTCGCGTTCGCGAGAAGCTGGTCGCATTCGCGAAGGGTAATCACCCCACTGCCTCGCGTTCGCGACCTATCTACTGCGTTCCCATAGAAGAAAATCATCCTTCCCCATTTTACTTTTTGCTTCTACGTGAGCACCAACACGAACGTGATGAAGGAAACACGAGATAACAGCTAAATCCAAAAACCAAAATTTTCTAAGTTTCAAAATACATGTAGCATGTACGAAACTCACCTGAGCCCTCGGGGCTCCAAACCAAACATGCACAAAACTCCTAAAACATCATACGAACTCGCTCATGCGCTCAAAACACCAAAATAATGCCTAGAAATACGAATCAACCACCAAATCAAATAAAATTTTCAAGAAAACTCAAAACTCCTATTTTCACAACCGTACGTCCGAATCACGTCAATCAACTCCGTTTCTCACCAAATTTAACAGACAAGTCATAAATATTATAGTGGACCTGTACCGGGCCCTGGAAAAAAAATACGGACCTACTATAAATAAATCCAAACATCAGCTGATTCTTAAAAATCATAAATCTTTCAAACTTTCAATTTTCAACAAAAACCAATAACTCGAGCTAGGGACCTTCGAATTCGATTCTGGGCATATATTGAGGTCCCAAATTACAATACGGACCCACGGGGATTGCCAAAACACGAATCCGAGTCCATATGCTCAAAATGTTGACTGAAGTCAACTTAAATGAATTTCTAAGGAAAATTTCCTATTATTATAGAATGGCACCGGCAGAACTAAAGGAGTGAAAGGAACAATTTAAGGATTTTCTAGAGAAGGGTTTCATCCGACCGAGCGTGTCGCCTTGGGGCGCACCGGTTCTCTTTGTCAGGAAGAAAGATAGATCACTTCGAATGTGTATTGACTACCGGCAACTCAACAAAGTCACAATCAAAAATAAATACCTATTGCCGAGGATAGATGATTTGTTTGATCAATTACAAGGTGCTAAGTTCTTCTCCAAAATTGATTTGTCGTCCGGGTATCATCAATTGAAGATAAGGGAGTAGGATATTCTGAAAACAGCTTTCAGAACCCGGTATGGGCACTTTGAATTTTTGGTCATGTCTTTTGGGCTAACAAATGCCCTGACCGCTTTCATGCATCTTATGAATCAAGTCTTCAAGACTTTTCTTGACTCCTTTGTGATAGTGTTCATTGACGACATTCTTGTGTATTCACATAACCGGGAGGACCACGCTGACCACCTCAGGGTAGTTTTGTAGACTCTTCATCAGCACCAGTTGTATGTGAAGTTCTCGAATGTACATTTTGGCTTGAATCTGTTACATTCCTGGGTCATGTTGTCTCCACAGAAGGGATTAAGGTCGACCCTCAAAATATTTCAGCGCTAAAAAAATTGGCCTAGACCTACCACTCCTATAGAGATTCGCAGCTTCTTGGGTTTGGCTGGATATTATAGGAGGTTTGTAGAGGGGTTTTCTACTCTTGCCTCTCCATCGACTAAATTGACGAAAAAGCGGTTAAGTTCCAGTGGTCCGATGCTTGTGAAAGGAGCTTCTAGGAATTGAAATCAAGGTTGACTACGACGCCAGTATTGACCCTGTCAGATGGTACAGAGGGTTTTGTGGTATATTGCAATGCTTCAAGGATCGGTCTTGAGTGTGTGTTAATGCAACATGGCAAAGTTAAAGCTTATGCTTCAAGGCAACTCAAGAATCATGAAAAGAATTATCCAACACATGACTTAGAGCTTGCGACGGTGATTTTTGCATTAAAGATTTGGCGGCATTATTTGTATGGGGTCCACATGGATGTATTTACGGACCATAAGAGCCTTCAATATATCTTCAAACAAAAGGATTTGAATCTGAGGCAAAGAAGATGGCTTGAGTTGCTCAAAGACTACGACCTTGATATTTTATACCATCCGGGGAAGGCTAATGTAGTGGCGGATGCTCTTAGCCGGAAATCTATGGGTAATTTAGCTTATTTGGAGTCTTGTCAGAGGTCGTTGGCTCGGGAGGTTCACCAATTGGCTAGTTTGGGAGTTCGTCTTACAAACTCTAGCGAGGGAGGAGTAATTGTGCATAATAGAGCAGAATCATCGCTTGTGGCAGAAGTCAAGGGAAAACAATACAATGATCCATTATTGGTATAGCTGAAGGTACATTACGGTATCAAGAGCGACTACGTGTTCCAGATATTGACAGTCTTCGAGAAAGAATCATGGCAGAAGCTCATACTTCTAGATATTCCGTGCACCCAGGTTCCACAAAAATGTATCCTGATCTCAAACAAGTCTATTGGTGGAATGACATGAAGAGGAGCGTGGCGGACTTTGTGGCAAGGTGTTCGAATTGTCAACAAGTGAAGGTCGAGCATCAACGTCCTGGTGGGTTGGCACAATGCATAGAAATTTAAATGTGGAAATGGGAAATGATTAATATGGATTTTGTGGTGGGCTTACCGCGCACTCCGCGCAACTTTGACTCAATTTGGGTAATCGTGGACCGACTCACGAAATCAGCGCACTTCTTGCCAGTTCAATCTACCAACACGGCGAAACAATATGCTCAGTTGTATATCAAGGAAGTAGTTAGGCTTCATGGAACTCCATTTTCCATCATTTCCAATCGAGGGGCCCAGTTCACGGCCAACTTTTGGAAGAAGTTTCAGCAAGGTTTGGGCACGCAGGTAAACCTCAAGACAACCTTCCATCCACAAACCGACGGGCAAGCAGAGCCGAACTATTCAGACACTTGAGGAAATGTTGCGTGCTTACGTGCTTGTGTGCCTGATTTCAAAGGTAGCAGGGATGATCATTTTCCACTTATCAAGTTTGCTTATGATAACAGCTTCCATGCCAATATTCAGATGGCATCATTTGAGGCATTGTATGGTAGGAGATGTAGATCTCTTATTGGGTGGTTCGAGATCGGGGAAGCTGAACTGATAGGGCCAGAATTGTGCATCAGGCTATGGAAAAGGTTAAGATCATTAAGGAGCGGTTGAAAACTGCTTAGAGTCGCCAAAAATCTTATGCGAATGTTCGTCGTAGATATTTGGAGTTCAAAGAAGAGGACTGGGTATTCATGAAGGCTTCCCCCATGAAGGATATTATGCGATTTGGAAAGAAAGGGAAATTGAGTCCAAGGTATGTCGGGTCATATAGAATCATTCAAAGTATCGTTCAGGTAGGGTACAAGCTTGAGCTACCACCCGAGATGTCGTTAGTGCACCCGGTATTCCATATGTCTATGTTGAATAAAGTAGTGGGAGATCTATCCGCTATTGTGCCAATAGAGACCATTGAGGTTAATGAGGAATTTTTGTATGAAGAGCTTCCCGTTTCAATTCTTGATAGGCATGTCTGGAAGTTGAGAAACAAAGAGATTGCCTCCGCAAAAGTATTGTGGCAAAACCAGCAAGTTGAAGAGGCTACTTGGGAGGCCGAGGATGAAATGAGAAAGAAGTACCCGCATTTGTTTGAATAGCCATGTAATAGTTCAATGAAGTTTTTTCCCATAAATTTTGTATCACTTGTTCAGCTAATGTAAAGATATCCCTTCTTAGTTATATGTTCCTTAAGAGGCCACGGTTGGTGTCGTTTTGTGTCCTGTTGCGTCATTTTATCCTATATATGTTGTTAAAATATGTTTATGGGGCTCTCTGGCAGGTGGATAGGCTTAATTACAAGGGAAACTCTAGCAAAATTTTCAGAAAACTAGAAAGATAGTTAAATTAGGAGATGCTGGTCTGTGGTATAAAAATTGAAGTTGCATATGATGCTATTAAGTGAAACTTGATCCTCATTCGAGGATGAATGATCTTAAGTGGGGGACGATGTAAGGCCCCGCAAAATTTTACCTAGAAACCCGGAACTTCATGGTTCCGAGATTAGATTTATGTATTATAATAGTAGAAATTCTTCGCGGCGAGCTTGCAAGCTGCGGTTCGGACTTTTTGGATTAAACAGTACGCTTTTGGACTAAAGGAAAATGTTGGGCAGATGTGTGCATTTTTGCGCCCATTATGCGGCCGCATAATCACTCTGCGGATCGCATATTAGCCGCAAAGTGAGGCCGAAAGTTTGGCCAATTTTGAGGTAAGCTTTGCGGTCAATTATATGACCGCATAATCATTATACGGGCCGCATATTGGCTACATAATTTCTCTTGAGTTTTTGCGAAGGGGGTTCTAGGATGAAAATTCAAGTTCTGGGAGCTTCTTTTGTGGTCATTTTGCGGACCGCATAACCGTTATGCGATCGCATATGAGACCGCAGACCTGTGTCGGGGCAACCATTTTTCTTATTTAAAACCCGACCCTATTCCGATAAAACACCCGTTTTAGACCAGCTTGAGCCCATTTTTCTGATATTTTCTAGAGTGAGAGAGAGAGAGAGAGAGAGAGAGAGAGGGCCTAATATTCATCAAGTTGATCTTCAATCATCACTTAAGGCTGTGGAGATATTCAAGTAGGGCACCAAATTCTTCATCCTAAGAGGCAAGACTTCATCACCCCAACTCTCAATTCCAAACATAGCTATAATGGGCTACTAGTGTGATACTTCATGGGGATGGGGGTTATTACATTGCATGCATGTAAGGTAAATGAGTGTAGGGAGAATGTAATCTAATAATGGTGATAAATGGGTTATGGAAGATGAAACCTACCATGAAAAGAACCTTGAAACCTTAATACACACTTAGTATTTGATAAAATGCTCAAGTGAGCTATGGTTCAATTTGTTATATTTCTAAAATAGATTGAGGTTGCTAAGAGTTCCGGATAATTATAGAGTCAACGAATCTCAATTGAGGTATGTATGGCTAAAACCCGCTCTTCATAGAAATCGAATCCCCAAGGTGCCCCTACAATTGATGTAAGTTTCAATCATGATTGATGCAGGGGATAACATTTCAAATGTGATTGTGTTGTAAAAACATCATGTGTAATATGTACTCAAATGCTCCCTGTTAAGCTATGTTGTTACTTGGAGATGTAATGAAGTTATGAAATATGTGTTAAATTGCCAAAGTATGTGACAACCTCTATATGTTCATGATTCATGTTTTCTCGCATGTGTACTTGATATCTTGAATTGAAGGGCTTGTTGATGAAATTAATAATAATTTGAAACATGTGGAAAGAACTTGAATTATGAAATGCGGTCAAGTGCCAATCATAAATTAACAATTGTGGCCACTAGCATTTAAAGACTTGAAATATGTGTGTGCGAAATAAGGAATGAGATGATTGATGAGAAAGGAAAAAATGTCTTGAGTAAGACGGCCTAGCCGATCGGTCCGTGATCGGACACCATGCCGTACACATAGTGGTATTATGTTGTGAACTGAACTGAAAATTGAAATGAGAATCGATATTGTGGAAAAATATCTCCAAGGGAGATGACCTAGTCGGTCGGGTCGTGATCGGACTCCATATACGAGTATGGTGGTATTGTGAATAATGAGATGTTAATGCTAGTAATGGCCTAAATTAAAACTACATCAGTCTCACTTGAAAGCTTATGTGATTCCTTATCTGATGTCGTGGTATTGACTATGCTTCTCATTAACTTCTTGATTGCTTCCTCTTGCATTATTGATATTTCTAAGGAGATAGTGTTTTAGTTATACATACTAGTACTATTCGTCAGTACTAACGTCCTTTTTGCCAGGGACGCTACATCTTTGAATGGATGTAGGTGGTTCTTTAGCACACAGTGTCGACCGCAGATAGTGGTGCATCCTCCTTGCATCAATCTTGGTGAGCCCCCATTTCTTCCAGGGGTCATGTAGTTCTTCTTTTGACATAATTTATCACGTTTTGAGGTATAGCCGGGGCCTTGTCACCGGCATAGTCACTTCTATCTTTTGTATCTTTAGAGGCTCCGTAGACGTTTACGTGGGGTATGTATGGGTGTTGGATGGGTCACTGGATCATGTTATATTTTGAAACTCTTTCCCACTAAATTGTAAACTCTATGCACTTTCGGAAATTTAACTATGGCATAATAGATTTAATGAAAATTGAACTAGCAACATTTATATATATATACATCTATTCATTCCCTTGTTTAACTAATGGTAACGTGTTCCCTTTTTAAATCATGAATGAAATGGGTAGGGGATGTCTAAATAGTCTTGCTCGACCGGGTTCACTCGGAGCGTCGGTCGCGCTCCCTGAGGTTGGGGCGTGACATCAGACTTCCGAAAGAACATCATCAAGAAAGGCTAAAATGAAGTTTTTTAGGACCTCGAAACACAGAATTAGGTTCTAAAATGACCTATCAGGTCATCACATGTAAATATTTTTAACCCGATAAATATGGACATACAAAATAAGATGGCAGAAGTACTTTCATTTTGTTTTCATTTTCTATTTTGGGTTATTTTATTTACAAATACACCTTCTATGCTTCCTCTTCATTAAACAAATATAACTTTGTTCCATCATATTTGCAAAAAAAGTTTTCTGTCACTAACGCCGTAAAAATTTCTAGATGAGATTTAGGATAATATTCAAGATTTTGTCTCAATCAGACTTATTTTAAAAAAAATCTAAGTCTTTAGACAATTTCAATATTCTTCTAAAAGTGTTTTGTACTTTTGCTCCCTTGACATTTAAGAGAAAATAATATGTACTTACTAATTTTAGTATATTATTTGAAGCGCAATCAAATATTAAATCAATAATTATCTAAGTACTATTAACCATTTTAAGTAAGCTAAGTTGAGAGAAGTAAAGAGGAAAACAAACACTTGTTTTCAGAGAAAATGACTAATCAAGAGTGCTCATCCTCTCCTAATTTCGAGCATTTGGTATCTGAGTCAAATTTCTCTAGAGACTTTCATATTCAAAATCCATGAAGATTTAATAAAAATATGAAAAAATAATTAAACATTTATGATAAAAATTTAGCAAAAATGCGATTTAACTGATGAGTTCAGTTCAAAAGAAGAGGAGTGACAATTTTAAAAAAAGTAACTCAGATGAATCTGAAGATGATCATGATTCTGAATGTACACAATAGACATTAAATGTTTTGTTGAGATCTAACAATGATATTCCTAATTAAGTTAAAAAAGGATAGCCACAAGTTACATGTGTTTGAGAACAAACATTCCAAATCCAATCCCCAGAAAGATTACAACGGAAATCCCAAAAATCCCAGCAAGAATACTAGGAGCAACCAAAGAGGCCCACCCCTTTGCCGTGGCCATTCCACAAGTTGTTGTAGGACCTCCAACATTAGCATTGGATGCTAAAAGCAACATCTTTAGGTTCATACCAAACAACTTTCCTAACCCTAGAATCACAATAAGATGGATTGTTACTTGAACAAAAGCAAACCTAAAAATACTAGGTATCGTATTCATGACATGCCAAATACTCCCCTTGGCACCCATTATAGCAAAGAAAAGCGGTTTCAAAGACGAATGAATAATTACTCCAACAAAAGAGTAGAATAACAAAATTGAGGTAATTCAGTTACCTGCATTAAGACTGATAGCACTTGCAAGATTTCTAAGATAAGCGGGAAATGCTACTGCTAATTAAAAGAACAACTATTGTTGTAATAGCAGGCATATCACATCCTTAAGTTCGACTAAAACAAGTGAAAACTTTACAAATAGCAACGGAAACAACAACGGTTGTACCAATCTGCAGCACAAGTTTGTTTCTAGGTTCAAACTTCACAACTTGAGAAGCATCTGCAAAATAATATAAGAGTAAAGGAGATAACATCATATTAAGAGATAACCCAAGTAAAGATACAAACATGATGCTATCTTTATAAACTAGAAGTGAATGTGTCCTTCATATGAGATAGATCTACATTGATGGTGAACGACAAACCCTAGAATAAAAACTTCTTGTCCAGAACAAAATTGATATAAGCAGAACAACTTAGTAAAATACGAAAGGAAATGCCTGTAAACGTGAGGAACAATACATTAGACATCTCGTGGTATATTAACTTTTTATTCCCTAAATATCACTTACCACCACTTCATGTTGAAGCGTCTGAAGGTATTTTGGAGGCCAATGAAAACAGTGCAATAAAATATATTGCACAAATTACATTATCTGCAGCAACACCGGCAGCCAGAGGCGGACCCAAGATTTAAACATAGCGGGGCACCATCTTTAGTATACCAAGTACTAGCTAGCGATAAAGTTCGACGTTCAAATCATTAAAAACTTAATGATTATGATAACTATCATTAAAATACAAATTTTGATATTATCGAATATCATTAATTTTGTACTAATATAACTTAAGTACATCGTCCACTCATAGCACGGTCGGAATTATTTCACATCAAACTGATCTATAAAATGAGAGGCATTGTCTCTTAAAACTAGTACTTGATTGAAAAAATTAAACTTCGCCAAGAAAATGTTATCTGAATTTATAAGAACAAGAACTTTCTAGAAAAACGATTCCTCTTTCTTCTCAACCACATAAGGATCCTTCCTTCTCAATCAAACTGCTAAGTAATTAAACAATTATTGAATTTAAAAATTGTAAAAGTAGGAGGTGGGATTTGATCTTAGGACGTCACATAAGTGAAAGGTACTTTGAGTGCATCCTTTAACCAACTCTTCTGTCCAACTTTTGTATCTAGGGGCACACTTAAAATATTTAAGGGGTCCTTACCTATATACATATAGGTACAAAATACATATACTGTATTTTTGCCGAGATTAACGGATTCCCGTGACCTCTCACCTCCCCACGTAGGTTCGCCCTGCCTGCAGCCATAACGGATGGAGACACACCAAAGATCGCAACATAATTAATGGTTGCAAAACCATAGTAGAACATCACTCAGATATTAACGAAGCAGCAAAAGCACATGTAGCGAGGATAAAGTACTTTATCTTTTGACGAGAAAAAATGTCTAGAAGTATCTTCGTGTAGTTCTGCTAAGAGACAATTAATAATGCACAAACTAGAACTCCCACCCAACGGAAAGTAGTTTCAATACATAAACTTCTGTGCACATGTATGTGTATGATTGTCTCAGATCTTGCATGCAGCATCAAATATAAGCACATTTCACATGTTTCCCACACGGAAAATTTGGGATTAGGAAAGAACTTGAAAATGTCCAGCACTGTTTCTAGAGTTTAAAGGACTTTGTATTGATTATTTAGGTTTACAAGACCGTCTTCAATCAAAAAGCTCCTCTCAAATAGCTTACTTAAAACATCAAACATGAAATTTGGCTATGATAAGTCAAAGGTGTAAATTCTATATCCTAAAAATTTCTTAGTTTTTTTCAAACAAAACGAACACTTGTACTGATTTTCTCAGGATGTGCTTCTCATTGCTTTTAGAAATCAATGAAAGAACTTGTCCAAAAATTTACAATTCTAATAGCATACTCTGAGTTCTTTCATTCTTGGTGAATAAAGTTCTTTACCGACTTCAAAAATCCTTCTGTAATTACTATTCAAAATGACATGTGCAACAGTAGGACAGTTCTTCCAGTTTAAAATAATCAAATCCAAATATTTCCATTGACCACAAAGTACGTGTCACGACCCAAATTCCCACCCTTTAGNTGCAATAACAATTTAAAAATCATTTAGTACGAAATAAAATACTAATTCATCAGCCTCGATCAATTTTCATTACATTCCGAGATATTAGTGGGGCCTCGAATCAACCGAACATCAATAATAAACCTTTCCCAACAATAATCCTTCCAACATCAATAATAAAAATAACAAAACTTGAATGCGAAAAAGAGAAACATAACAATCATAAGAAAACGTAGATTTCCCAAAACCGGGGTGTCACAATCTCACGGACTAACTACTGGAATACTAAATA
>MDKH01215672.1:0-11510 GCA_005239495.1 Nicotiana undulata | reverse complement strand
GAGAAACGACACTATCGTTATCGTTTAAGCTTCATAACTATTATGTATCGACCACAACCTATTATACGATGCAACGGACAGCAACTCCCCTATTTATATGCCTTCACACAAGTCAAAAAAATCACCTAATAGCCCAAACAACATCAATAATAATCATATGGAGCCTCCCAAAATAGTCCACACACAACCTAATCACTTCACACATAAGACGACCACCGTAGTCGTGTCAAACGACCCGGAAATGTTACAACGAACGACCAACTCACAACCCTACATATATATGGGGGTTCTCTGGTCGTTTTATGCTTAATAATGAAGAGAAAGCCGACCTAATGTTTATATATATCAAGTTTGGAAAAGTCAAAGAGGTGCTAGCTTGGCACCCTAGGATTGGTCCATCTTCCGATGCTTATATCTTTTTATCCTGATGTCGTATGAACAAACGGTTAAGAGCGTTACATTCCAAGACCTTCAATTTGGTATATAATATGTCCCAATAAGACCTCATACAATACATGAAATGTATTGATCAAAAATCTCTAGTGATCCACCTACTTTTCACTTATGATGTCTGCGCAGCCTCGCAAAATTGCAAATATCTCTCTACTCCTATGTTGTATCGATGAACGATTTAATGTGTTGGAAACTAGACTCATAGATATTCAGTTGGGTAGGTAGATCATCCCTTAATTCAAAGCATATGGGGAGAAAAGCTCAGTTACATTTGACCTAATGTTAAGCACATTATGAGTGTAACTTGTGAAGACCTTTGCCAACTTTTTTTCCACCACTTGCTTGACTTCAAAATGTAGAACAAAAATATCATACGATAAACATTAACTCATAGCATAACCTCCATATCATGTAATGAACCATAGTCTCACCCTAAAGTACATGTTATAACATTCCAAACTCGTCGACTTTCGACGAAACTTATTTTCTTCAATTGGTTTAGCTTCTAAGATTTCCAACCCTCTTGGTACTTGTTATTCATGATCTTAAATATTTGTAACCTCCAACGTAACATTATTAACTTACTTTATATTCCATCAAATAGAATCTTATTTCTGAGCTTATATCAATTGACTTACGATGTATCTCACGTACGAAAACATGGGGTGTTACAAATAACATCTATGCCCCAGGCGGCGAACGGCCATGGTGAACTTGTTGCATTGATCTCACTTGGAGGTACCTTTATCATATCTGCATGTATCTGACAATGGTGGCATTTTCAAAAGTACTAGATGCAATCCGTTTCTATAGTCATCCAAAAGTAACCAGCCCAGAGTATCTTCTTTGCCAGAACAAAACCGTTCATATGTGGACCGCAGGTCCCAGCATGAATTTCCTCCAGTAGTTTTGATGGTTCTTTTGCTTCAACACGCCTTAATAACCCCAAATCGGGGTCTTCCTATACAGGATTCTTCCGTTGTGAAAGAAGTTGTCAGACAACCTCCAAAGTGTGTGTTTCTGAGTGGAATTTGCAAGCTCTAGGTAATCTCCTTTTCCCAAGTACTCCTTGATATCATGAAACCCAGGATTTCCGTCTGCTTCTTCTTCAACATGCGCACAGTAAGCCGACTGACCGTGGATCTTTACCGGAATAGGGTCAATGAAATTCTTGTCCGGATGCTGGATCATTGAGGACAAAGTAGCCAATGCATCGGCGAACTCGTTCTAGATTCTGGGAACATGCCGAAATTCTATCTTTGTGAACCTCTTTCTAAACTCCTATACCTGATGCAGATACGGTAGTATCTTGGAATTCTTGGTTGCCCACTCTCCTTGTACCTGATGTATCAGTAAGTCTAAATCACCGATCACTAACAACTCTTGGACGTTCATGTCAATGGCCATGTTGAGCCCTATGATACATGCTTCAAACTCTACCATATTGTTGGTGCAGGGGAACCTGAGCTTGGCGGATAACGGATAATGCTGACCGGTCTCTGATACTAGAACTGCTTCCAATACTGACTCCTTTGAAGTTTGCTGCTCCGTCAAAGAACATCCTCCAACCGTCATAGGATTCTGCAATGTCTTCTCCTATGAATGATACCTCCTCATCGGGGAAATACGTCTTTAGGGGTTCGTATTCTCCGTCCACAGGGTTCTCAGCGAGGTGGTCTGCCAGTTCCTGTCCCTTGACTGCTTTCTGAGTTACATAAATAATGTCGAACTCGCTTAGTAGGATTTTCCACTTGGCCAACTTTCCAGTGGGCATGGGCTTTTGAAAGATGTACTTCAAAGGATCCATGCTTAATATGAGATATGTGGTGTAGGCACAGAAATAGTGCCTTAGCTTTTGAGCGACCCAAGTCAAAGCACAGCAGGTGCGTTCCAGAAGAGAATATCGAGCCTCATACGGAGTGAACTTCTTGCTGAGATAGTAAATAGCTTGTTCCTTCCTTCCCGTTTCATCGTGCTTCCCTAGTACGCAGCCGAAGGCTCCATCTAATACGGCAAGGTAGAGTAACAGAGGTCTACCTGGCTCAGGTGGTACCAAGACTGGCGGGATTGACAAGTGTTTCTTGATTCTATCGAAAGCCTTTTGGCACTCATCGATCCATTTGGTTGTAGCGTCCTTCTTCAGCATCTTGAAGATCGGCTCACAGATAATTGTAGACTGTGCAATAAACTGGCTGATCTAATTAAGCCTCCCCAAGAAACTCATCACGTCCTTCTTGTTCCTTGGCGACGGTAGTTCTTGAATGGCCTTGACTTTTGACGGATCCAATTCTATTCCTCGGTGGCTCACAATAAATCTTAGAAACTTCCCAGCAGGAACCCCGAATGCACACTTCGCGCGATTCAACTTCAGGTTATATTTCCGCAACCTATTGAAGAACTTCCTCAAATCCTCTATGTGGTCAGTGGCTTTCCCGGAGTTGATAATAACGTCATCCACGTATACCTCGATCTCCTTGTGAATCATGTCCTGGAATATGGTGGTCATAGGCCTCATGTAGGTGGCCCCTGCATTCTTTAGACCGAATGGAATCATCTTGTAACAGTATACTCCCCACGGCGTAATGAAAGCCGTTTGCTCAACATCTTTGTCATCCATCCAAATCTGATGATAGCCAGCGAAGCAATCCATTTTAGTTCATGATTGGCGCAATTGTCAATTAGGATGTGTATATTTGGAAAAGGGAAGTCGTCTTTCGGACTGGCCCGGTTGAGATCCCGATAGTCGACACAGACTCTGACCTTCACGTCCCTCTTTGGCACGGGTACAATATTGGCTAACCATGTTGGGTACTCAACTACCCTGAGAACTTTGGCGTTGATCTTCTTGGTAACTTCTTCCTTGATTTTCAAACTCATGTCAGGTTTGAATTTTCTGAGCTTTTTCTTTACCGGTGGACACATTGGATTGGTTGCAGTTTGTGAGCCACAATAGACATACTTAGACCAGTCATGTCATCATACGACCAGGAGACTATGTCTTCATACTCATTCAGAAACTCTGTGTATTCTTTCTTTTCTGACGGTGGCAAATGAATGTTGATCTGTGTTTCCCTAACGTTTTTCGAATCTCCCAGGTTGATAATTTCAGTCTCGTCCAGGTTGGACTTAGGTCTGTTCTCAAAGTTTTCAACTTCTTTTACAATCTCGTTGGGTATATCATCTTCATCTGAATTAATGTCTGTTTGTCGCGTGGTCTCGTTGCATGTCACGGTCATTGGTTCATCAAGACAAGTAATAGTAATGCTGTATAGATAAAGTAATGAGAGAAAGTAGTAGCAATAAATAAGAGAAATTAGAAAATGCTTTGATAAATTGAATAACTCTTTTGAACATTGAGGATCTTATTAAAGGAATTGAGAAATGCGGAAAGGAAAAATATCATTCCGGTAAATAAAACAATAAGTAATGCTTATTTTAGCCTTGCTACTCCGAGGCTCGTCGAGCTTTGCTTGTCCTGATAGTCCAGTTTTTGAGGTATGTCCTTCTGTTCACAGCCTGTATGAAAGGGCCTTCCTCCCCCTCCTCCTCGAGAATAACACAAAAATCCATATCCTTGTCTTCCAAAAACAAGTTCCTTATTGCTACAAGTGCTTTTTCCTCGTCTGATCCATAAATAATGTTGTCCTGTTGAAAGGTCTGCTCCAGATGTGGTATCGGCTGCTCCAATGGGTAGTAAGGACCGTTCCAAGGTGGCAACCAACTATTGAATTCTTCCCAGGTGTACTCATATCCCAGACCGAAAGTAGTACCATGTTTCTTGATCTTGATAGGTTTGGTAATTCCTTGAAGGTTCTTGCCGAGCCCTTTGCCAGGTTCGTACCCATTCCAGTTTAGTATACTCTCGATCTTTCTATCCCACCATTTGTCCTTGTCGATGGCATTGACCCGTTCAATGTGGTGGTAAGTTTCTCCACCCAACTTTCTTCTTCCTCCGATCACCGGGATAGTCTGGCAATTGTAAATAGGGTTGCTACCGTCACCATGAATAATCACCTCTTGGTGGTTCCACTCTAACTTCACTGCCTGATAGCATTGATGCTACGTCCCCAGCATCATGGATCCATGGTCGCCCCAATAACAAATTGTAGGACGCTGGCACATCTATCACCTGGAAGTCAACCTCGAACTATGTTGGTACCATTTGACGGCATAGGCTTATCTCACCAATGGTGGACCTTTGAGATCCGTCAAAGGCTTTCACGTTGATTGCTCCATCCTTTATCTCATGCAGCCCTTTACCCAATTTCTTGAGCGTTATCAACGGGCAAATGTTACGACTGGATCCCCCATCGATCAAAATTCTTGTGATGAAATAATCTTCGCATTGCACGGTGATGTGCAGTGCTTTATTGTGCCCCAATCCTTCAGGTGGTAACTCGTCCTCATGGAAGGAGATTTTGTGACTCCAACACCTGGCCCACCATATTGGCCATTTCCCCACTAGTGATGTTGTTTGGTACATACGCTTCACTCAACACCTTCAACAGAGCACTTCGATGCTTCTCGGAATTCTGCAACAAAGAGAGGATGGATATTTATGCTGGCGTCTTGTTCAGCTGATCGATGACTGAATACTCCTTAGCCTGTACTTTCCTCCAAAGGTCGTCCGGACCTGTCTCAATAAGGGGAGGCCTGTTAGCAACCTGCTTGCTTGATTCGGCCAGATGCTCAAGGCTATAGACCCTACCAGTTCTCGTCATACCCTGTGCTGCGCCAGCTTCCTCAGTTTTGACCTTGCCTTTCCTTCTCGCCTCAACTGTATAGTCCCACGGGATAGAGTTTGTATAGAAGAGTGGCGTGGTCGACATCGCCACTGGAATTGGTGCGACTATCCTTACTTCGAATGGAACATGTGCCTTGGGTGGCAAAACTGCAACCTCAAATGGTGCGGGTGCATTTGCCGGAGACACGAACTCAACTTCAATCGGTACTGGTGTCTTTGCAGATGGTGCTGGTTCAAACTCAAGTGGTATGGACATATTTACCTCAGCATCCCCAGATGGTGGAATCTGGACTATGATCGGGTTGAGAGTGACTGTTGGTTTCTTTGGATCATCGCCTTCTGCGATCAACCCGATTTATACCTCGGAGTCCCAATCATCTTCTATTTCAATCATATGGATACCTCCACCCTTATGGTCTGGCAAAGGGTTTTTGCAGAGGTTCGGAGCAGGCTCCTTTGCCACAATGATTTGGTTATCAATTAGGGACTGTATCTTGTCTTTCAAAGAGCGAAATTCATCGATGGTGTGCCTTTTCATTCCGGAATGGTATGCACAGGATTTGTTTGGGTTAACCCACTAAGAAGGGTTCTCATGGGTGGCAGCAGATATAGGGGTGACGTAACCGGCATCTTTGAGTTTCTCACACAACTGGTCAATGGGTTCAGCTACGGCGGTGTACTGTTTTGGAGGTCTGCGATCAAAATTAGGCCGAGGTCTAGGGAAGTTTTGACGGGTAGGGGGTGATTGGTAATGGGATGGCTGAGAAATGTAAGTATGGTAAACAGGAGCGGGTTGTGAGTATCAGGGTGAAGTAGGTTGATATGTGGGTGGTGGAGATTGGTAGGTGGGTGGTGGAGCTTGGTATGAAGGTGAGGGTGCTTGGTAATTCGGGGTTGTCTAGTATGTGAGCGGAAGTGTTAGATAGTCTTGGTATTTGAGTGGGGATTTGGCTCTCTGTGCAACCATTACAGCTCCTACGTCCCTTTTCTTAGACACACCACCGGACTGTAAAGCCTTGTTTGTAGCTTGCAAAGCTTCAAAATTTGTGACCATACCGCTCTTAATACCTTCTTCAATCCATTCCCATAATTTAATAATGTCGGAGAATTTGTGATTCTCAATCATCATCAGCCGTTCATAATACTGCGGGTCCTGGGCCGGAAAAAGAACTTGTTCATCTGCTCCTCTTCTAAAGCAGGTCTGACCTTAGCAACCTCGGACCTCCAACGAGTAGCATACTCGTGAAATGTCTCTGTGGGTTTCTTCTTCAAATTCTGGATATAGAACACGTCTGGTGCGTTCTCTGTATTGAACCTAAATTTCTCCATAAAGTCAGACGCCATACCTATCCAGTTTGACCATTTCTTGGGGTCTTGGTTGATGTACCAAGATAGCCCATCTCCTTTCAAACTCCTCATGAACAGCTTCATGCGGATCCGTTCATTCTTTCCCACGGCAACCAGCTTGTCACAATATGTCCTTAGATGGACCCTCGGATCACTAGTACCGTCAAGCATTTCGAACTTTGGAGGTTTGTACCCCTCAGGCAGTTCGACATCAGGTTGTATACAGAGGTCTTCATAATTCAACCCTTCGATTCCCTTGGTTCCTTCAACACCCTGAACTCGGCTGGTCAGCTTCCTTAGTTCCTCAGCCAGGTTCTTGATAAACAGGTTCTTTTCATCAGACTCGGATGGGTATGGGATAGGTGGAGTGGAATGGGTCATGGTTTCCACATAGATGGGATTGTGGAAATGGTCCTTTGTGGGGTTCTGCGATTCTGGGACAAGTAACTGAGTGTTGTTTGAGGTGTGGCAAGCATTGCATTGTGCCGGGAGAGTTTGGTTCTTTGGGGGATTGGCGTGATGGTGAGGTGCGGGATGATTATGTTGTCTTGGGATATTTTGTGGAGGTGTATGGTTTTGAGTGTTTGGGACATTGACGTCTGGGATGTTGAGGGAAAATGACAGGTTAGCCAGATTTCGGACCTGATCGAGCTCTTCTTGAAATTTCATCAGTTTCTGTTCCAGTGGTGACATGTTCTCATTTAGGACCTGAATACCTCGGCCATCAGTGGAATCTACCCGTTCAATCATATTCTCCTTTCTGATGCCGCTAGATTCTTCCATCTTACTCTTGACTTTGTTCTTTCCTTTAGGAGGACTAGGAGGAGGAGTAGGTGGAGGGCCCTTGGATCTTGTGAGATAAGCTGATGATGACAGAATGCACGAACTAACCTTTGGGGAGGGGAATAATAAAAGAAAAGGAAACAAAAACAAAAGGTAGCCAAGTCAGTGAGGATTATGAAAAAATGTTGCAGTATTTAAACACATAATGCGGGAATGTAAAGCGTGTCGTAATTTGGGGACCTCTTCGTGCCCGAGGTAGGCCTAGCGACAAGTTCATTTGGAGAACTTAAGATGCTATATGCCTCATTTTATTGATGAGAAAAATAGACGAATCCCAAAACGACACTAAATAAACGAAAAATAAAAGTCACTAATGGCCATTGGCCTTATTACATTGACAGAGAAAGTAAAGACATTCCTATCTATTTGGTCCCAGAAGAACCTTCCCCAGATTCGACATTTCTGCTTCCCTCCAGCATCTTTCCTAGCTCGCGAAGTCCCAGCAACAGGTATGCTCTGGCGAGACGTCCTCCTTCAGTTCCTTCAGCCCTTTGGTAGTCTTCGACCCTTTTGATGAATTTCTCCTCCAGCTCGATTATACCTCGTTCTAAGTATCCTAACCTCTTGGCACTTGTGAGGACTATCATCATTTTTAAAGTCTTCTCAAAGATGGCTCATTTTCTCGACCCTAGGTATGACTTGCTTCCTACCTTCTTGCCTCATAACTCGAAGATGAACGTATGGGTATGTCCCCCTTAAACCAATCAGTATCAGAAACGATGCATATCGAGATCTAATGATGAAATCATCTGTCGGAAACCACTCAAACATCCATTGGACCTGTTCTTCAGTTAAGTTACCAAAGAGCTCAAACCATCCCTCGACATTCTGAGGCTGAGCGAACATGTCGGGGATATAATTCATTTGCTTCGGGTGATGGAAGGCGATGTGGTCATCCCAGATTCTGCGATAAATGTCTTGTCGGTATTTTCCTCTTTGGAGACGTTCTGTGAGCCAGAGTTGAAGTAATAAATTGCAACCTTCAAAATATTTTGCTCCTCGTTGACACATTTCCAAGGCCCGATATATGTCTGCAATGATCATAGGCACAATGCTGAAGTTTTGCCCATCTACCCCTTCCATCAAAGTCTTAGTCGCCATGGCCATTCTGGTATGGATTCTCTCTTTCTTCATTAGAAACACGATCAAACCCAAGAAGCAAACCATGAAGACGAACACTCGATGATGGATGTGTCCCAGGGAGGTGATAGCAAATTCGTAATGATAGGTACGGTATGATTTGTTGTGGCCGTACCTTTCGTACAAATAGTCAAAAGGAATGTACGACTCCTTCAAACATACCAATTCTACATTCTTCTTCAGACCCATCATTTTAAGGAAACCCTTGCCTGTGCGGTTCTCAATCATCAGCAACCCCGGAGTTTCCCACACTAGATTAGCCAGTCCTCATATCTCTTCTATCAAAGGAGTCATTCGATGTTCCCAAAGAGGAACATAGACCTCTCACAATCCCAAAACAAAGTAGTAGCCTCTATTAGCATTTTGTTAGGCTGGATTTCTAGGAGAGATGGTAGGTTGCCCAAGTGTTTTCTGACGATAGCTTTGTCACTAGAATGTAGGTCTTCCCACCAACTCAGCAGTCTTGGGTGGATGTTGGAGACCATGCCGAATTTGGGGACTTCGTGCCTCATATTTCTGCAAAGCAACTAAGGTTAGGCCTTTACCCCCACCGGACTCGACTATTTAATATCATAATTAGCAGGAAGCATTTAGTTCTCCAATTGAATGCACAGACGTGATGATGTCCGCTTGAGTTTAGAGAAACCCGATGGACTTTTGGATAAGGTTGTCTTAAGATCTATCGTGCAAACGACACTTTAGCTTGACTAGGTTTGACCATGATGCATGCATTAATATAATAGAGTAAGGTTTCTATGGGGTTTTAGACTGGTACCCTTGAGCGGACAACTCAAGGGGGAAGGCACGAAAGCACAACCACTCATCAAGCGTTGCTATAGTATTTTGTTTGGCACGAGTGGAGTATGAATGTTGAGCATGATTATGCAATAATAAGCATTAAAATAAATTGTCATGTATTTGCACGTTAAGGAAAAGAGGTAAATACAAAAACTATGATTTAAAGCAGTTACAAAAGAAAACAAAGAAACATGTCAGTTTCGTTTTGGGGGAAAAGTAAATACTTGAAAGAAATAAACAAGTAATTGCATGTAGAAGGGAAGAGGAAAGGGTGCTATTATTAAACAAAGCAAAGGTTCAAATTCACAAAACAATTTGAAATGGTAAAATCCTAGAACTCCCCAGCAGAGTCGCCATGCTGTCGCGCCCCCCTTTTTCCTCGCGGAGATCGGGTTCAGTACATTTGGGTCGAGGCAACTCTTTCCTTTTGGGAAAGAGGTTTTGTAATGACCCGACCAGTCTTTTTGAGCTCTAGCACGTCGTTCAGCGGTTGGAAGTCATGAACAGCTTCATTTCAGGTATTATGACTTGTGCGTACGGTCGTAGTTGAAATTCGGGAAGTTCGGAGTCAAATTGAAAGGAAAATACTCATTTGAGAAGCCTTAAGTTGGGAGAATCGACTAAGATTGGAATTTTGAGTAAACGACCTCAGAATCAGCATATGAAGGTTCTAGCAGATTCGAATGATGATTTCGGACTTGGGCGTATGTCCGGATTGGGTTTTGGATAACCCGGGAGCGTTTCGGCGTATATTGTGGAAGTCAACATTTTTGAAGGAATTTATTAAGTTTGGCTTGAAGCGCATTTCAGTGATATAGATGTGCGTTTGGGATTTCGAGTCTGGGAATATCTCCGTATGGTGATTCTGGAGTTGGGAGCGCGATCAGAAGTGAATTCGGATGTCCGGAGGTCATTTTGAAGTCATTTGGCTAAAGATAGAAATTTGAAGGGTTTTGAAGAATGCGATCGGAAATGGGAATTTTTATATCGGGGTCAGAATGTGATTTCGGAAGTTGGAGCAGGTCCGTAATTTCGAATATGACTTGCATGAAAAATTTGGGGTCAATCGGACGTGATTTGATAGGTTTCGGCATCGGATGTGGAAGTTGGAAATTTCAAAGTTCATAAAGTTGAATTTTAGTGTGATTCGTGATTTCGGCGTTGTTTGATGTGATTTGAAGCCTCGAGCAAGTCCGTGCAAGGTTATGGGACTGATTCGTGTGATTTGGACGGGGTCCCGAGGGCCTCAGGTGTGTTTCGGGGTGGTTCCGGGTTATTTTCAAGTGTTTGGTTGATGATGTCTTCTGATGTTTTGGCGGTTTAGTGCGATCGCATCCCTAGCTGTGCGATCACGGAGAAGAAATTGAGGGATGGAATTTTTGGCTTGTGCGATCACAGCCATAGTTGTGCGATTGCGGAGAAGAAAATTAAAGGGGCTGAAATTTTGCCTTGTGCGATCGCAGGTAAGGTAGTGCGATCGCATAGAAGGAATTGAAGGCCTGGAGGATTTTTTCCTATGCGATCGCAAGGATTAGTATGCGATCGCACAGTGCATTAAAGAGGCTGTGGGTTAATTTGGCTTATGCGATCGCAATTCAATGTTTGCGATCGCATAGGGTATTTTTTGAGGCCTCTGAGATTTGGCTTATGCGATCGCGGTTGTACGAGTGCGATCGCACAGAAGGTTTACCTGGGCAGTGTTCTATTTTAAACTGGAGAAATTCATTTCTTCCCCAAATTTCATTTGGTGTGGGCGATTTTGACGAGTTTCAAGAGGGGATTTTCGTCAAGGATCACAAGGATAAGTTATTTCTTCACGTTTTAAGTTAAATACAAGGTTTATACATGGAATTAGACATGAAAATTGTTGAAAAATTGGGAAGTTTTAAGAAAACCTAAAAATTTGGTAATTTTGATTTTAGCCACGAATTGAGCATGAATATTTGAGTAAATTGTATATTTGAACTAGTAAAGCTATGGGTAGAGTTTATCTTCGAGAAATTTCAAAATCTGGGCACGTGGGCCCAAGGGAAATTTGGTCAATTCATTTGGCGTAGTTGGGAAATTATATAATTTGAATTTGTTACGAATATTAGAGTATATTTCATTGGTTTACCGTTATTTGGATAGTTTTGGGGCGTTGTGCGTCAAATGGAGTCGTCGGAAGGGCTTGGAAGCCGGTTAT
>ML241380.1:29531-48670 GCA_005239495.1 Nicotiana undulata | reverse complement strand
AGACGGTGAGCTGTCTTCTTGGCGTTCCCCTGACAGCACTTCTGGAGCCTTCTAGTTTCCTTTTTGCACAGTCTTTTGTTCCAGACTGCGGCTTGTATATTTTGTATATGTATTTTCTACAGTCGTATCTATGTAGTCGCCCGTTGACACTGTGACACTAGTCATGGCACACACTTATTGTAGTTATCGGGGTTGTATATGCATTGGGCCTAACTGTGGTTCATCTTGTGTCTACGGCCTTACCCCATGTCGATTATTATATTCCGCACTTTCGTTGTTGTTGTTGTTCGTTGGCTTGCCTAACGCCATCGTTAGGCGCCATCACGACCTGGACCGGTTTTGGGTCGTGACAGTTTTTGTTGCATCATCAACGGTGTGTTTGGTACAAAGAAAAATATTTTTAAAAAAATATTTTTTAAATATTTTTTTCATAGTTGATTGGCCTAAATTTTTTAGAAAACATTTTCATCACAAACTCATTTTCTAAATGTTTTCCCTACAAAAAGAAGGGAAAACATTTTCCACCCTATTCCCCACCAACCCCCACCCACCACATCTGTTAGGGCCTGACTTTTTGACAATCGGGTGTGGCGCGACTGTGGCAAGGATTGGGCGTGATGGCGTTGCAATTGGCCTATGCGCGGGCAAAATGATCATTCGGGCGACGGACAAGACATTGTCATGAGGGCTGTTGTGGGCAAGTATTAGCCAAGGTCTTGGCACATGCAAGAAATGCTTGGAAAAGGCTTGCAAGGTAGTGTGGGCAATGTTAGGGCGGCATGGCACGACATGCGCGCCAAAATCAGTGGCACGGGCACTTTGGGTTATGGCAGCGCCAAGTGCGGGCTAAGCTAAGGCAAGGGTGCGAAGCGGGATAATGACAAAGACTTTCAATATCTAAGGCAAGGCTATGTGAAGGAAAATACAAGCAATGGCACGGGTGAAACGAGGGTTGACATGGGCAAGGCAGAAACTCGGCCAAGGCAGTGTGCGGGCGACAGTGGCGTCGGGCGTGTGCGGAAAAATCATGGGCAGCAGATTGCGGGCAAGAAATTCATGCGGAGAAATGTCAAGATGAGCTAAGGTTGGGCGCAGTGCCAGCCTTGGGCGTGAGGTACAGCTGACCAAGTCAAATGCACATGCAATGCACATGCCAAAGTAGTTGGTGGTTACATTTTCATAACCACTTGTACCCATGACTTCCCATGACTGATTTATGCTTATTATTTAATTCGTGTAGAACATGACCTAAGTAGTTGAGGATGTCAACTATAAGTTAGGAACTGATTTAGCCTTAGCCCGACAAGTGGCAAAAGCTGTAGACAACAAGTGTCAATGTGCTGTCAAGTCCTAAAGGCTACCTATGTCCTATAAATAAGGCCTTTGGACTTAGTCAGATAGAAATGCAATTTCGTGTGAAATTACAAGTGGCAAACAAGAGAGAAACGCAAGGGTTTCTTAGTGTTTCAAAAGGGACTAAGTCTAGGCTTGGGCAAGTCTTAGTGTTGGCCAAGAACGACTTGTGTTCTTTGTCAAAAGTGGGGCTGTGATCGACTTGTGATCATAGTCAAGTGAGGGTTCCTTTGTATATTTTCGAAATTAATACAAGGGTTGAGATTTTCCCGTATTGGCTTGTGTTCCTTATTAAATTACTGCCTAACATTCGTTAAGGCCAAACTTGCTGAAATTTGTCTAAGTATGGGAAATGATGAGTCAAGCGCGCAACTTGACTGTCCTGCCGGTGTGGTTTAGACTGACCAAAATTTCCCTCGTGACAACTGGTATTAGAGTGGAACAGGTTCGTGGCGGTGGAAAGACGACCAGTAGCAGATTTCGTGGTGTTGTTTGAAAGCATGGTTGGTAGCATAAATGCTGAACTGCGCCAAAGGGTGAAATAGTTGGAAGCACTCGTTGGGCAGGCTCTTGAAATAGCTGTTGATTCTTCTGTTCTTGCAAGGATGGCACATTTAGAAGAAGATTATGTAGCGAGACATGAAACCACGCTGGCATAAATGGCCTTGGTGGGCCAAGTAAAGGAATAACTGCGCGAGGAGGTGACTTCGAAGGGCAATGCAAAATACTGCCCTTAGAAGCGATGCATGCACCGAAGTGAGGATTCCGGAGCCAAAGGCTTATGGGGGTGCAAGAAGTTCCAAAGAACTGGAAAACTTCTTGTGGGATATGGAGCAGTATTTTCAGGCTGCTCGTGTACCGGATGATGAAAAGGTGACCATCACACCTATGTATTTGACTGATTATGCGAAAGTATGGCGGCGTACACGAGTTGTGAAAGTAGAAAATGCTGGGCTGCTAAGGATTGAAACTTGGGAAATGCTGAAGAAGGAATTAAAATCTCAATTCCTTCCAACCAACTCGTCAAGAGATGTAAGAGATGGACTGCGTCGCTTGAAACAAAGTGGCATGGTGAGGGACTATATCAAGGAATTTTCGTCCTTGATGTTGAATGTAAGTAATATGGAAGAAGAAGACAAGCTGCATTACTTCATGAGTGGATTGAAGGGATGGGCGCAAATAGAGTTAAGGAGGCAGAATGTTCAAAACCTCTCTACTGCTATTGCGGCGGCAGATGCGATGGCTGATTTCAATTTAGGTGATGACCCTGCTGAATCTTCAAAGTCGGACGGAAAGTAAGACAAGAAGAGGGAATGGAAAAAAATGGGAAGGGCCAAGTTGCCGAAAATGAAGGATTTGCCAAGAATGGGAGACAAGCGGAGACTTCCATTGGCAAGGAAATAAGCGGCAAATTCAAAGGTTGCTTTACTTGTGGTGGACCCACTTGAAGAAGGATTGTCCGGTGAAGGCTAGGGTGAATGCTATGCTGGTTGCGGAAAGACAGGAATAAGTGACGGAGGCAAATGCTATTATGGAAGATGTGAAAGAAGCACCAGGGGCGTTGTATGTAAACAACCCCTTGGGGTTGATTAATTGAGTTGGCTCGACGAGGACGTCGATTTCAAAGGGTGCGGGTGGTTTGTTAGGTCCTGACTCTTTGACAATCAGGCGTGGCACGGCTGTGGCAAGGATTGGGCGTGTTGGCCTTGCCATTGGCCTATACGCGGGCAAAACGATCATGCGGGCGACGGACAAGACATTGTCATGAGGGCTGTAGTGGACAAGTATTGACAAAGGTCTTGGCACAGGCAAGACATGCTTGGAAAAGGATTGACAAGGTAGTGTGGGCAATGTTAGGGCGGCATGTCACGAACATGCGCGCTAAAATCAGTGGCACGAGCACTTGGGGTTGTGGCAGCGCCAAGTGCGGGCTAAGCTAAGGCAAGGCGACGAAGCAGGATGATGGAAAAGGCTTTCAATATCTAAGGCAAGGCTATATGAAGGAAAATACAAGCAATGGCACAGGTGAAACGAGGGTTGACATGGGCAAGGCAGAAACTCGGCCAAGGTAGTGTGCGGGCGGTAGTGGCGTCGGGCGTGTGCGGCAAAATCATGGGCAGCAGATTGCGGGCAAGACATTAGTGCGGAGTAATGTCAAGATGAGCTAAGGCTCGACGCAATGCCAGCCTTGGGCGTGAAGCACAACTGACCAAGTCAATTGCACATGCAATGCACATGCTAAAGTAGTTGGCGGTTACATTTTCATAACCACTTGTACCCATGACTGATTTATGCTTGTATCCATTATCCAATTCGTGTAGAACATGGCCTAAGTATTTTCGAATGTCAACTACTAGTTAGGAACTGATTTAGCCTTAGCCCGACAAGTGACGAAAGTTGCAGACAACAAGTTTCAATGTGCTTTGAAGTCATAAAGGCATCCTATGTGCTATAAATAGGGCATTTGGACTTAGTCAGATAGAGAGTGCAATTTCGTGTAAAATTATAAGTGGAAAATAAGAGAGAAACGTGAGGCTTTCTAAGTGTTTCAAAAGGGACTAAGGCTACGCTTGGACAGGTCTTGTGTTGGCCAAGAATGACTTGTGTTCTTTGTTAAAGTGGGGATGTGATCGACTTGTGATCATAGTCAAGTGAGAGTTCCTTTGTATATTTTCGAAATTAATACAAGGGATGGGATTTTTCTGTATTGGCTTGTGTTCCTTATTAAATTGCTGCCTAAAATTCGTTAAAGCCAAACTTGATAAAATTTGTCTAAGTGTGGGAAAGGCTGAGTCAAGCGCGCAGCTTGACTACTGCACGAGTGTGGTTTAGACTGACCAAAGTTGCCCCCGTGACAACATCCATCCCACCCGCAAACCANCCCACCCTAACCCCTACCCACATCACACTCCACCAACCCTAACCTCGCCCACCACCCACCCTAAATAGAAATATTATTAAGCGTAATTTATTTACATGTTTAGAATATTTTTTTATTTTAAAAAAATAAGTATATTCTTTTCATGATGTGAAAAAGTATTTTCTTTCATTTTAACAAAATAAGTAATTTTTTGTTCACGATGACGAAAAGATATTTTTTTTATTTTAACAAAACGAGTATTTTCTTTTCATGATGCAGAAAAAGAATTTTCTTTCATTTCAACTAAGTATTTTCTTTTCCTGAAATAGAAAAAGTATTTTATTTCAACAAAACGAGTATGTTCTTTCCATGATGTAAAAAAAAAATATTTTTTTCATTTCAAAAAACTAAAAGTATTTTCTTTTCCTGACGTAGAAAAAGTATTGTCTTCCATTTTAACAAAACGAATACTTTTTTTTCATGATGCAGACAAAATATTTTTTTTATTTCAATAAACAAAGTATTTTCGTTTCCAGATGTAGAAGAAAATATTTTCTTTCATATTAACAAAACGAGTAATTTATTTTCATGTGTAGAATTTTTTTTTTTTCATTTCAACAAACAAAATATTTTCTTTTCCGGATGTAGAAAAAGTATTTTCTTTCATTTTAACAAAATGAGTGCTTTCTTTTCATAATGTATAAAAAGTATTTTCTTTCATTTCAACAAAATAAGTACTTTCTTTTCATGATGTAGACAAGATATTTATTTTATTTCAACAAGCTAAGTGTTTTCTTTTTCTGACGTAAAAAATATATTTTCTTTTATTTTAACAAAACAAGTACTTTCTTTTCATGATGTAGAAAAGATTTATTTTTTCATTCCAACAAACTAAGTATTTTCTTTTCTGGATGTAGAAAAAGTATTTTCTTTCATTTTAAATCAGTACTTTCTTTTCATGACGTAGAAAAAATAATTTTTTTTTCATTTCAACAAACTAAGTATTTTATTTTCCTATTTAGAAAAAACACTTCTTTCATTTACACAAAATGAGTACTTTCTTTCATTTCAACAAAACGAGTACTATCTTTTCATGATGTTGAAAAGATTTTTTTTTCATTTAAACAAACTAAGTATTTTCTTTTCTTGATGCAGAAATGTCACGGCCCCAATTTCCCTCCGTAGGATGTTGTGATGGCACCTAGTCTCTAAGACTAGGTAAGTGCGATGATCCGATAGGTCATTTGTTGTTTTAACCCTCAATTCCGTGTTTCGAAATCTCGAGTACCTCTGTTTAGCCTTCTTCGATTTGCATGCACATTCTGTATCTTTTTCGGGAAGGTTTTATGTCACAATTTGACAAAAATGTGAAATCTTGCCTTAAAACTCATTTGAGTATACTTCGATCAACGTTTTGAGCAAACGGACCTGGACCAATATTTTGACGGTCCCGGTGGATCCGTATCCTGATTTAGGACTCAAGTGTGTGCCCGGAGTCGAATATGGAAGTCCCTAGCTTGAATTATCGCCATTTGTTGAAAACTAGAAGTTTAAAGGTTTAAAGAAATTCCAAGTTTGACCTTAGTTTGACTTTGTTGCTATCAGATCCGGGTTCTGGTTCTGGAACTTTGTGTAAGTTCATTACAGTAATTTATGACTAGTATGCAAAATTTGGTACAAAACGGAATTTATTTGACGAGATTTGGACATTTGATTGTTAAAATGAAAGTTCTTAAGTTTCTTTGAAAATTTCATTCGTTTTGGTGTCTCATTCGTAGTTATGGCGTCATTCTAGTTTCTGAATCGTGCGAGCGAGTTTGTATGATATTTTGGAATTGTGTGAATATTTGGTTTGGAGATCCTAGGGCTCGGGTGAGTTCCGAATAGGTTACAGATGTTTTTGAACTTAGAAATTTTGGGTGTTATGATGAATCCTGTTACGCGATCGCGAAGATACTCCCGCGATCGACTGGGGTCGATTTTACTCTTCACTAATGCAAAGTACTGGACCCGAGCGCGAAGTGGATGGGGGTTTCCCATTGTGAACACGAACATCATATCGCGAACACGTAGCGTTAAGGGACCTAGGGAGGGGGATCGGTGATTTGCTCTACGCGAACGCGAGCACTGGATCGCGAACGCGAAGGCCGGGGGAAGCAGCCTTCATGAACGCGTGCGTAAACTCGCTAATGCGTAGGCCATTTAGGCTGTTGTGCATCATGAATATGGCAGGCCCTTCGTGAACGCGAAGAAGGCTTGACACCCAGACCATAAATATTTCCAAACACAGGATTTCACCCATTTTTCACCATCTTTTCATTAGAGCTCGACTTAGAGGAGATTTGGAAGAGAAAATTCATCATCCTTTCATAAGCTAGTATACTTTAACTTATTTTCTTTCATTTCTGTCATAACCCATTAATTTCTAGCCTTAATCATTGTTCTCTCGTTATAGAAAATGAGGGATTTAGGAAGAATTGAGGGGTTTTCCAAATTTGAGATTTAGACTTCAAATTGAGGTCGAATTTTGAAACTAATTAAATAATTGGGCTCGGAGGTAAATGGGTAAATGGGTTTTGGTCTGAATCTCGAGTTTCGACCGAGCAAACTCGGGGTTGACTTTTTGGGAAAAGTGTAAAGATTTTAACTTTATGTAATGTAATTGATTTTCCTAGGATTATTTTGTTGTTATTGAGTCGATTTTGGTTAGATTCGATTGGTTTGGAGACGGATTCTAGAGGAAAGGCCCCGGTAGAGTTTTGAGTTAATTGCGGAGTGAGGTACGTGTTGGGTCTAACTTTGATTTGAGAGAATTAGGAACCATTAAGCTAGGTTCTATGCGAATTTCATGAGTAGCGGCGTATATGCGAGGTGATGAGTTTCTATACGCCGTCAATTAGTTGTTTCCATATCTACTCGTATTTCACTAATTATAGCATTCTATGTCTTGATTGTTACATGCCTTAATAGCTTCCTATGTCGTAACTTGTTACTTTTCATTTATTATTTTCGCATTATAAATGTTAAATTCTTCCATGCTCCCATGCTTAACTGATACTTGCCTTAATTGTTTTACTTCTACCCTTTAACTATCATATATTTGACTTGTCTTGTTGCTCAGTGTTAATTGTACCCTTTCATGATTTGGTACGAGATTCCTTCTTGATTTGTAGCTTTCATATTAGTTAATCATAGAGATTCTTGTGATTCGAGTTGTTAAATTAATTGCACTTATTGATTTGTTTATGGATCGGGTTGCATGCCACAACAAGTGAAATAATGGACGATTTATATTGATACGGTAGGATCGGGTTGCACGCCGCAACATGTGAAATAAGGGTGGATTGATACTGTGAAATACGTGAGGAGTTTGATGTTGACTCTGATAATATAGTAGGATCAAGTTGTATGCTGCCATATATATTTACTTATTATTATTATTATTATTGATATTTACTTGGTGGAATGAGGGAGGATCGTGATGTACGGTGGGATCGTGTTGCGCGCCGCAATAATTTATGTGTTTTGCGTTCCTTGTTGTATTTTTTTTGGCTTCAGTGCTTTCGTACGAGACTCCGAGGATTTGTATTTCTGTACTTAGTGGTTTTCGATGATTGAGTTATTTTCATGAGTTAACTGAATTATTTTTCTTTATGTTCCTTTCCTGTTATTCTTTTTATACCGCATAGAGGTTATTGTAAGTTACCCCGCCTTAGCCTCGTCATTACTTCATCGAGGTTAGGCCCAACACTTAAAGAGTACATAGGGTCGGTTGTACTCATACTACACTCTGCAGTTCTTGTACAAATTGTGGAGTCGGTCCTGGCGGCGGTCAGTAGATTGCTCGGGTTGACTATCGGAATGGAGACTTGAGGTACAGCTGCTCGGCGTTCACAACCTTGAAGTCCCCTTTAACTTTATCTTAGGGTTGTATTTTCTTTCAGACAACTTTACTTTCATTTAGACTTTTATATTTATTATTCTAGTAGCTCGTGCACTTGCGACACCATACTCTGGTTGTATTTATATATCTCAGTTGTTATGGCTTTCCGCACTTTATTTCAGTTTTATCTCAGTTATTTCAATAACTTCCATCAGTTAAATTTGGTTTGTTTAAAAACAGCTTAAAAACTAATCTAACGTTATCTTGCCTTGCAAGTGAAATGTTATGCGCCATCACAGTCCCGAGGGTGGGAATTCCAGGTCGTGACAAGTTGGTATCAGAGCACTAGGTTTCCTAGGTCTCACGAGTCACGGGAAAGCCTATTATAGTCTGGAGAATCAGTACGGAGACGTCTGTACTTATCTTCCTGAGGCTATGGAGATTAGGAAATATATCACTTCTTTCTTAATTTGTCGTGCGATCTTTTTATATCGTTGATGATTGAAACATTCTATTCTTGTTCTCTCGTAGATGGCGAGAAAACGCATTGCATCTACTGCCTGACAGGAGCCGGATCCCCCTATGGCAACTACGACTGTGATGACCCAAAAGGTCATCCCGTGTAATATTAACTAAATCTGTGTTCCGAGGCCCTGAAAGCCTCTGTTTATCTCACCTCGATGTGCATGCACAACCCGGGCGCGTAGCCGGGAATCCTTTATGTGGGAAATTGATAAAATGTTGAATTTATGATAATTAATTGAATAAAGTTAACTTTGGTCAATATTTTTGGTAAACATACCCGGACCCGTGATTTGACGATCCCGGAGGGTCCGTAAGAAAATATGGGACTTGGGCGTATGCTCAGAATTGAATTTCGAGGTCCCAAGTCCGAGAAATGAATTTTTAAAGAAAATTGTTTTCTGAAAAATATAAAGGCTTTTGAAAATGAACTTTGATGAGAAACCTGTGTTACCGAGCCCGTATTATGGTTCCGGAGCCCGGAACAGGTTAAATATGGTTATTATGTGGTACCTGTGAAATTTGGTAAGAAACGGACTCGGTTTGAGGTAATTCAGACTAAAAATGGGAAACTTGAAGGTTAATGAAGTTTTTGAGAAATTCTATAGATTTTAGCCTTAATTCAGTGTTTATGATGTTATTTTGGTGTTTTGATTACTCGAATAAGTTGTAGGATATTTTTTAGGTTGTGTGTATATTTGGTTTTGAGCCCCGAGGGTTCGGGTGAGTTTCGGGTAGGCGTCGGAGTGCGAAATGCCTTAGGAAATCTGGTGTGGGAGTTGTTTTTCTGGTGTTCAGGTAAATGCCCTATGCGAATGCACTCAGGGGAGTGCGAACGCACATGGTAAAGTGGAGTCTGGGGGTCGGGGTAGAAATTGTTCAGTGCGAACGCGGAGGGTAAGCTGGGGAACACTGTGTGAACGCACCACTTAGGTCGCGAACGCACATGTATAGAGGGGGTCTTGGGGGCTGGGTAGTGCTAACCCTGTGCGAACGCGGCCCCTCAATCGCGAACGCATAGGCCAGGCTGGTTAACCCTGTGCGAACGCGGCTAGGTGGTCGCGAACGCATAGGGTATTTTTGTTCAGTTATTTTAAAAGCCTAAAAACAGAACCAAAACGGGATTTCACCCAAAGTTCATAACCCTCTTCTTCTCCAAAACCCATAGACGATTTTCAAGCTATTCTTCCACCATAACCTCCAAGGTAAGTGATCTTTAACTTGTTTCTTTCCTTTTTTCTTAAACACCCACTGGATTTTAGGCCTAAAACATGAAATTAAAGGTAGAAATTGGGATTTTCGGTAGAGTTAGGGATTTTTGAATTTTTGGGAATTCAACCTTGTTTTGGGTCCGATTTCAAAACAAATTGTATATTCGGGCTCATAGGGGAATGGATGATTGGGTTTTGGTCTGAACCTCGTGTTTGGACCAAGCGGGCCCGGGGTCGAATTTTGGAATTATTGGAAGAATGTTGGGAATTCTATAATTATGCATTGGAATTGAATTGTTGCGTAATTATTGATATTATTGAGTCGATTATGTCTAGATACGATTTTTTCAGAGTCGGATTCGAGAGGAAAAGCGGTGCTAGAGGCTTGATTTGCATTCTTGGAGCCGAGGTAAGTGTTTGGACTAACCTTAGCTTGAAGGAATAAGTATGGAGTTTTATATGCTATGTGTTACTCCATGTCCGACGTATAGGTGAGGTGACGGGCACCTATATGTGGTGGCCAAGCATGCCCGTGAGTCGAACTTGATAATTTTCATTGTGTTCTTTGATATTCTCTATGTTACGGATTTATTATCATTCTGGAAGTGGTATATTGATAGTATTTAATGATGTGGAAGGTTATTTGATTATTCGTTCTGTTGAGGATTATATTGTTTAATTATACCTCTGAGTGAGATTGGTTATAGCTGAGTCCCTTGCCGGGACGATAGAATCTTTGTTGAACATTTCATGTGTATTTGAGGTTTCCTATTGTTGTATTTTCCTGTCTAATGTTACTTTTATTTATGTTATGCACGGGGAGACATTCTGTGCCGAGTGAATGCGAGGTTTTGCACGAGGGGACATTCCGTGCCGAGTGATTATTATTTATGCACGAGGGGACATTCCGTGCCGAGTGACTGTGAGGTTATGCACGAGAGGACATTCTGTGCTGAGTGATTTACTTATTTATGCACGAGGGGACATTCCGTGCCAAGTGATTGTGAGGTTATGCATGAGGGGACATGCCGTGCCTTTTTCTGTTTATTTGCTTGTTCCGAGCTGTTAAATTCCTACTGTTATTTCTACATTTCAATTATTATCTTGTTATGTTGTTTTGGCTGTTGTGGTCCCTTTATCCTCAACATGTTCTCCCCTGTAGTTGAATTACCTGTTTATTTTCTGTCATTATTTTCTGTTATACTATTGAACTGCACAGGTGTTATTTGTTGTCGTGTCCTAGCCTCATCACTACTTCGTCGAGGTTAGGCTTGGCACTTACTCAGTACATTTGGGTCGGTTGTACTGATGTTGCACCTGCACTTCTTTATGATGTGCAAATTATAGCGTCGGACTCAGTGGACAGGGATTCAGGGAGTAGCCTTCAGTCCACGGAGACACCGAGGTAGTCCTGCAGACGTCCGCAGACCTTGGCGTCACCTCTTATCCTTTCTCCACATTTTTCTGTCTTATTCCAGTAGTTCCAAGACATTTGTATCTACTTATTTCAGACTATTGTATTTAGAAAACTCTTAGACTGTTCGTGAGATTGTGATATCGGTTTCCGGGGTTGTACTTAAGGAAAGTTATCTCGACATTTCTATTTAGTTCTTGAATTTTATATTGCTTCCGCATTTTTATTATAATTGTTCCAGTTATTTTTGTTATCTTAGTTGTTATTAAGTCAATTTAGTCAAAACGTTGGCTTATCTGGCGGGTTCGACGTTAGATGCCATCACGACCTTAAGGTGGGATTTCGGGTCGTGACAACGACTAGGGGCAAAGGTTGACGTCGAGGTCGCGCCAGAAGCCGAGGTCGAGGCTGATGCAGAGCTCAGCCTAGAGCTCGAGCAGCAACATCGGCAGTGGAGCCTTAGTTATATTTTGATGAGGAGGTTCCAACCCAAACTGTACCTGTTGGTCCAACTCAGGTTCTAGAGGGGTTCATAGCCACTCAAGTGCTTGAGGACACTCTAGTCCATTTGGTGGGCCTTATGGAGAGTGTGGCCCAGACCGGTACCTTTCTGGTGGCACCAGTCGTCTCTCGGGATAGGGGTGGAGCACATACTCCCCCTACTCACACCCCGGAGCAGGTGGCTCCCCAGTTTCAGACTCCAGCAGCCCCCCCAGTTGAGGTAGTTCAATCGGTTGTTGCGGCACAGGCTGGTGATAGGCCCGCTTTATCGTCTGAGGCTATGTTGAGGTTGGTGTCACGACCCAAACTGGAGGATCATGACTAGCATCCGGGCCATACTTGCCGAGCAGCAACACATTTTATCTAACCTTCTTTATTATCTTTAAGGGATGACAAGATCAATATAAATGGTAGATATGGATCATGAACATACATCACATGGGATGAAAAGATTGCTAAGAAACAACATATAAGGTACGAGCTACAACGCTGCCATGACAGACTATACAACAAATATTAGCCAACAAGTCATACCAAACTATACATGAGTCGACACCTGTCTATGAGCCTCTAAAGGAGCATAAGTAATGCAACATAGCTGGAACAGGGCCCTGACATACCTGTAGTATCTATAACAAAAATGCATACCAAGACCACGGCAAGTCCGGAGAAGGGATCTCGCCTATAACCGCTGAACTGGAAAGCCTACTGTGGTGGGGGAGATGCGTCTACCTGTCTATCAGGACCTACAGCACGACATGCAACGTCCACAAATAAAAGGACGTCACTAAAGTATTGAGTATGTAAGGCAGGAAATCATAAGTAAGAACAGTAATGTAAACGGGGATAGACAATATACAACTTGTAACATCTGGGTACCTCTGAGGGCTACTGACATGAAATGCGTGATACATACATATATATACATAAACCTTTAAAAAATCTGCCTCTGTGGGAAGCATCATCATCATATCGTACCCGGCCGTAATAGGCTCGGTAAAACATACCCGGCCACGTGGAGCTCGGTAAAACCTAACTGATCAGTGGTTGCACAGTAGGTGTCGTACCCGGCGACTATAGCGCGGCTCGGTAGAGTGAAATATATATATATATATATATATATATATATATATATATATATAATGCATGTATGAATCATTGGAATCATATTCTGAACCTTTCGAAGTGACGTAAGGTCGATATTCTCCGTACACGTTACTAGGACTAACTATTCATCAAGAATATTATAAGAATCAGAAAGTACCAACAACATTTATAACATAAGAATAATAGGAGAAACCTCAACATCAATTGTTCCATAAGAAGAAAAACAATGTAAGTACTGCTAGCTTCTAGGAGTAGAGTATCTTTGGGAGATCGTTCATTGTATTATGTACAATCGGAAACATGCGAAAAAAGGAAAGGGATAGCCTCACATACCTTTTATATACTGCCCCAACCTCAAGCTATGCAAATTTCACGACTCCTTAATCTAAAATAAGAGAAACGACACTATCGTTATCGTTTAAGCGTCGTAACTATTATGTATTACCATAACATATTTTACAATAAAACGGACAACACATCCCCTATATATATGACTTCACATAAGTCAAACAAATCACCAAACAGCCCAAACAACATCAATAATAATCATATTGAGCCTCCCAAAAGAGTCCACACACAACCTAATAACTTCATACATAAGACGACCACAGTAGTCGTGTCAAACGACCCAGAAATGTTACGACGAACGACCAGACCAAAACCCTACATCTATATGGTGTTTCTCCACACCTTTCCTCCTCCAAAAATCCACAAAACATTAGTAACACACGCATCACAACAGCAACACAAAACAGTCCACAAAACAGTCAGTCCGCTACAAGTGAATAACTCGAATTCACGGCTTTCGATCACCGTCCTGTGAGTTCTTACAAGTATAGAACGAATTTCCATGAATTTACAGCAGAAAAAATGGATGAAAGAGAGCATTAAACCTACCTTACTTTTTGGATAATTAATCCCTTCCCTTGGTTCTTCAAACTCTAGGTTTTACCCCCAATTAGAACTTGAAAGAGAGGGAAAATCAATTAGGGTTTGTGGGTAATTTTAGGGAGGACGTTTGCAGGGGTTTAGGTCTGGTTATTTGTGATATATAATAAGGTTTATATTTCAGGAGATAACCCTTTAAATGGGCTCTTTGGACAAGCCTAAATTGCCTATTTTTGGGCTATCATTTAACCAAGTAGGTGACACACCTACTTGTCACCTAGCAGCCTACGCAGTCTCGCACAAATGCCTATATCTCTCTACTCCTACGTCGTATTGATAAACAGTTTAATGCATTACAAACTAGACTCATAGATCTTCAATTTGGTAGGTAGATTACCCCGTAATTACAAGTATATTGGAATAAAATCTTAATAGTATTTGACCTAAAGTTTAAGTACAATTATGAACCTAAGTTGCGACAACTCTTGTCGACTTTTGTTTCATAACTCGTTTTACTTCAAGACTATGATACGGATATTATATGATTCAAATACCATAAAACACAACCTTTTGATTATATTAGCACCTCTAGGTTTACCCAAAAATACGGTTTACAACATCCTTGATTCGTTTAACTTCTAATACTTGTTAACCACCCTTATACATCTTTGTATTATTTAAGACCAATATGATTAACTTCTTATCATCCCAAAGATAATATCTTCTTGGATTTATGTCTATTCACTTATGGTACAACTAACGTACGTGAATATGGGTTGTAAAAACCTTCCCGCCCTTAGGAACATTCGTCCTCGAATGTAGGGGTTTATGGGGATCCTAACTCATCGTGGATTCCAACCGAAATTTCTGGTTGAGTTTTCCCCTATAAAATGGATACTAGACAAACTTGCAAGAAGTTAAACCCAACGTATAGTCTCACAAGGCTATACCAAACATTATGGTTATGTACACTATCTGTATATCACCATTTTGTATTAAGGAAGAGTATTCTCAAGCTACTACTTACCTCATACAGCCATTTCGCCTTCTAATGCATCCTGCGTCCCCCCGGCATCCTCGTTATCTTGAATCTGGAACAAGTAAGGGTATTTAGACTTCATCTCCTCTTCTTCTTCCCATGTAATTTCTTCCATGTTCTTGTTCCTCCACAATACTTTGACGGAAGATACATCTTTTGTTCTCAGCTTGCGGACTTGTCGATCTAATATAGCCACTGACACTTCTTCATATGATATATCCTCTATAACTTGTACATCTTTGATAGGGATGACTCGAGAAGTGTGATGACCCAAAAGGTCATCTTATGTAAAGTTAATTATGACTATGTTCCGAGGCCCCGAAAGCCTCCGTTAATGTCACCTCGATGTGCGTGTGCAGCCCGAACGCGTAGCCGGGGAGCCTTTATGTGGAAACTTAATAAAGAGTTGAATTTATGATAATTAATTGAATAAAGTTAACTTTGGTCAATATTTTTGGTAAACGGACCCGTATCCGTGATCTGACGGTCCCGGAAGGTCCGTAGGAAAATATGGGGCTTGGACGTATGCCCGAAATCAAACTCCGAGGACCCAAGTCCGAGAAATAAATTCTTCCCCAAGCTTCATGAGAGCTTTCAAGAGGAGCCAGCCACCCAGTATTTAAGGTAAGTAAAATTCTCCCTAACACCTAGTTCTAAACATCAATTCCTAGTTAATCTTCCTTCCAAATTATCAAATTCATGAAATTGGGTAGTAATTTAGGGCTTTTGGAAATTTTTTGAATTATCCGTTTAAAGACGCGAATTTAAGTATAAATTACATAATTATGATACTTAGGCTATGGGTGAGTGATCCCTTCGAGAATTTTCGGGATTCGAACGTGTGGGCATGGGGTCGAAATTTCAAAATCCTTCAAGAATGTCTAACTTTGGGATAATTGGTTAATTCTTCTTCCTTGAGCTTGAATTGATTCAATTATATTATATTTGGCTAGTTGCGGGCCGTCGAGGGTAAATTTCGGAGATTTCGGGCGCATCCTTGATCCGAGGGGTGATTTCGTCATGAGGTGAGTCTCCTTTAACCTTGTAAGAGGGAATTGTCCCCATAAGTGATGTATATGCTATGCGTAAATTGTTTGGGGGCTACGTACGCGCCAAGTGACGAGGGTCTGTATGTAGCAGCTATTATTGTTATGTCTGGGTAGTTAGGCCCACATCATGCCTTGTATGCTTCCTCGTAATGCCTTATATGCCTTATATGCTTTTCTCGTAATGCCTTATATGCTTCCTTGTAATGGTTTATATGATTTATTGTGACGCCATATGTACTATGAGATTATGTTTTGTATAGTATTGTTCCTCTGAGGCTTTATGGAAAATTGTTGAATGGCAAGGAGTTTGTTATGGAAAGTAAGTATTATAAGATATTGGGATCGGGCCGTACACCACGACAGAGTTGAAAAGAAATTGAAATATCTACGGGATCGGGCCGTACGCCACGTCATAATTGAAAAAGTAATTGAAGTATATATATGGGATCCGGCCGTACGCCACGACAGAGTTGAAAAGAAATTGAAATATATATGGGATCGGGCCATACGCCATGACAGGGTTGAGAAGTATTTGTGATATGTATATGGGATCGGGCCCGTACGCCACGGCAGTGTGGAGAAATACTTGAAATACATATGGGAGCGGGCCGTACGCCATGGCGGATCTAAGACTTGGTGATTATGTTTCGTTTCGGTGGTCTTACCCTTGAAAGTGTATTATTGTTTAATTCAGTAGTTGTTTGGATTTATGCTCTTGATATGTACTTGTTGCTTACTTCCTAACATGCCTACTATATTTCATTATACTCTATCGTATGTTACTGTTGGACCTTAGTGAGTATCGAGTCGACCTCTCGTCACTACTTCTTCGAGATTAGGTGGGATACTCACTGGATACATATTTATTTAATATGTACTCATGCTGCACTTCTATACTTAACTGTACAAGTTCTGAGGCCGGTGCTTCTGGTTATGGTACCGGAGATAGACCCTGAGCTTTTGGACTTGACTTCACGGTGAAACTGCTTCCTCTGGCAATTCCCAGCAGCACCATGGAGTTTTCACTTACTTTTGTTATTTTCCCCGTCTATTTCATCCAGACTGTGGATTTGTATATATATTACTTTCCTTTGTATATTATATTAGTATTCCCATGACACTCGTGACACTAGTTCCTGGAACGCGTAGTGTATATATATTTTGGGTTTTGGGTTGTATAGGCATACATATGCTTTATTTTGGCCGCTTAGTGATATGCTTTTCTTTTCATATCCAGCTATCATCATGTTTAACTGTTTAAAATTGGTACTTATTGACTTGTTTAATCAAATGGGAAGGGTGACACTTAGTGTAATTCATATTGGCTTGCCTAACCCCGTCGTTGGGCGCCATCACAACCTAGATTAGGATTCTGGGTCGTGACAAGAAGGGTCTCCAATACATTTCCTCAACATAGATACATGGAATACCGGATGGACAAATTCCAATTCGGATGGCAATTCTAACTCATAAGCAACCTGTCCAATTCGTCGAAGAATTTTGTACGGAGCGATATACCGTGGACTCATCTTACCCTTCTCCCCAAAAAGCATAACACCCTTCATCGGTGAGATCCTCAAGAAAACCCAATCACCAACCTCAAACTCCAGATCACGACGTCGGACATCAGAATAAGACTTTTGCTTGCTTTGCGTCGTCCTCAGCCACTCTTGTATCAATTTCACCTTCTCAATGTCTTGGTGAATAAAATCTGGCCCATATAGTTCTGTTTCACCGACTTTGAACCATCCAAGTGGTGATCTACATCTCCTACCGTATAATGCCTCGTACGGGGCCATTTTAATACTGGAATGGTAGCTATTATTGTAGAAAAATTCTATCAGTGGAAGATGGTCATCCCAGTTCCCCTTGAAATCTAGAACACATGCTCGTAGCATATCTTCAAGTGTCTGAATGGTACATTCAGCCTATCCGTCAATCTGTGGATGGAATGCAGTGCTGAGATTCACTTGTGTGCCTAAACCCTTCTGAAAAGACCTCCAAAAGTTAGCCGCACATTGCGGTCCTCGGTATAATATACACTACAAGAAATTGTATTTTTAGCGGCAACATATAGTGGCGACCAAAAATGTTGCTACAGAAGTTATACCTTTAGCAGCGACTCTATAAGTCGCTTGTGGCTGAAATTTTTTGTACCCGCTAAAACTAAAATTTTGGCTCCATATTATTTGTAACGACTTTAAAATGTCGCCGCTAAATCCTTATTGGAGCGACTGGGTCGCCTATGAATCTCTTATATTTTATTAAAAAATACAAAGCTTAGGTTTAAACAAAACTCTGGACTCTCAAAACAGAGAGCTCTTTACGTTCTCTCTCTTCGCTGAAAACTCTCCTCCCTCTCTCTAAAATCCCTTCGGTTAAAAGCCTAAATTTTCCCTCAAATTAGGGATTATCTGCTCCAAATATCTCAAATCAAGATAAGAAACTCATCAATTATCAGGTTTGTGGTCAAATCCCTAATTTCCCCCTTTTTCTTTTAACGAAAAAAATGATGTGCATAATTGAGTTTTGTGTAGGAAAATCGCACATCTCAGGGATTTTTCTGAGTTTTGTGCATATGTTTAACTTGAAACCCATATTAATTTTTATATAAATTTGTCACGACCCAAAAATCTCACCTTCGGGCCATGACTACGTCTAACATTGAACCCGCTAGACAAGACAACGTTTGAACTAAGTAAAACTTATTAACAACAAATACGAACAAGATAGCCAAGGCTTCGGTGGCCCACCATATAAAATTTAACAAAATAACCCAAAATACAAAATAGCACTTTTTGAAATAAAACCCATAAACAAATCCAAGAACTGGTGTCACATACTCACGGACTATCTAAGAGATTACTACAAACAAAAGGTCTGAAATAAATACATAAGACTGTCTTTGAAATACAAGGTAAGACAGAGCTGAATGTGGAAAGTAGAAGGTGACGTCAAGGCCCACGAACGTCTGCGGGTCTACCTCGAGTCTCCTGTGTGACTGAATGAGATGCTCCGATCGTCAGTGATCTCCGGGTCCGGCTGCGTAGTCTGCACAACATAAAGAAGTGCAGGTGTAGCATCAGTACAACCGACCCCATGTACTGAGTAAGTGTCGAGCCTAACCTCGGCGAAGTAGTGACGAGGCTAGGACCAACACAACATATGTACCTGTGCAATTTTATATAATAGCAGGAAAAATGGCAACAGAAATAAGCAAGTATGACAGATACGGGGAGAACATGCTGGGGAGATAGGGTAACATTATGCTAGCACAGCCGTACAAGGTAATAAATGAAACGTAAATACAAC
>ML241380.1:0-28062 GCA_005239495.1 Nicotiana undulata | reverse complement strand
TTTTTAATGCTATGCGATCGCGGAACATGAGGTGCGATCGCATAGAGGTAAGTTGCTTAAGCTCTGCGATCGCAGAGGCCCTTGTGCGATCGCACAGGGCAAGTCTACCCAGCCCCAGGCCCTATGCTAACCTATGTGCGTTCGTAGCACCCCACCTGCGTTCGCACAGTATTAACCCTGGACCCTCCGCGACCGCGCCCTTCTAGGTGCGTTCGCACTGAACAACTAACCCCCCCAGCCCCCTTCCTACCTATTACACTATGCGATCGCATAGAGCATCAGACCCCATCACATGCCAATGCTATGCAATCGCAGGGAGGAATCTCCGATCGCACTGAAGGAGGTATCAGACACCAGAAAACTGGAGGAACACCAGATTATTTTTCCTACTTTTTGCACTCCAATGCCTACCCGAAACTCACCCGAGCCCTCGGGGCTCAAAACCAATTACACACACAACCTCATAAACATCCTACGGACTTGTGCAAATAATTAAACCACCAAAATACATTAAAAACGGGGAATTAAACTCCAAAACCAAATTGATCAAACTCACCTCTCAAGCCAAATTTCAAATTTCAAGCCAAATTTCGGACCTCGGGAACATAAACTCACCTCTCAAGCCAAATTTCAAATTCTTTAGAAACCCCACAAGTTCATTAACTCCATTTTCCCTCATTTGGATCCGAAACCAACCAAATCAAGCCTGTTTTACACCAAATTCCACAGATAGGACAAATAACATATAACAAACCTGTTCTGGGATCCAGAACCGCAATACGGGCCCGGTAACACGGTTTTCACATAATTATTCATTTTCAAAAGCCTTTATTATTTTCAGAAAATAATTTTCTTTAAAAATTCATTTCTCGGGCTTGGGACCTCGGAATTCGATTCCGGGCATACGCCCAGGTCCCATATTTTCCTACGGACCCTCCGGGACCGTCACATCACGGGTCCGGATCCGTTTACCAAAAATGTTGACCAAAGTCAACTTTATTCAATTATTCAATTCAAAAAATCCCATTTTATCAAATTTTCACATGGAAGTTTCCCGGCTACCTGCTCGGGATGCGCATGCATATCGGGGTGAGATTAACGGAGGCTTTCGAGGCCTCGGAACACAGATTTAGCTAGAATTACTTAGGATGACCTTTTGGGTCATCATAAAATTTATGTTTGGTAAAATCTTCCATTTGTATTCTCAGCTTTTGAGTATAAGTTTCAGTGATTTGGGTTTATCTTCAACATACAGTTAGGGATTATCATTATTTCAGTGATTTTCCATTTGTTTTCTCAGATTTTATCTAGAATTTTTCTGAACCATTTGATAATCTACAGGAATACCCAAAAAAATCCTACAGAAAGACCCATTTGAAGCCTATTTGGTGATTTTCAGTCTTGACAAAACTCTCACCTATCTCTTTTTTGGGTAAGTTAAAAGCTTATACTTGAGATACCTATTGCATGTTGGTATTCCTCTTGAATGAGTGACTGATTAATTGTTTCAGTAAATTTTCTCGCTTATGAATCTTTTGTTTGTACCCATTTTGGTATTTTTGTGCTTTTTTAGAAAGTTGAATGCTTGTTTGATAAACAGGGATTATTTTGCCACAACTTTTAGCTATACCTCAGATTATTGACTATGGATCTCTCTTGCATTCATTTTCTTTGGTATTCTCATTCTATATCTATTGCTGTGAGGATCCTAGATTCTTTGGGGTCTTGTATTTTTTACTGAGAAAGTGGACAAAAGGAAAACAATTCATTTTTGTATTCTGTGGTTGACAATAAGTTTAGGTGGGGATTGTAGTTCTCTTTATGTATTTGGGATCCAGAAGATTATATAGAGTATTCACTCACCTGTGATTGTGAGAAATGATATTCTTTTTCTTTACATATTGGAATGATTTTTTGCCTCTTCTAAAGATAAACATTCATTCTGGACTGGAGTAGAAATTAGAAAGGTATAATTGCAATGAACATAGGTTGAATATATGCATCACTTAGAGGTTGGAACTTCACAAGTCTTAGCTTCGGAGAATTCAAAATACTTAGACTGTAATCTCTGACTGTGTCATGACATAGTAGACGACAAGTCTGGAGTTGAATATCAACATAATGTTAGCTTTGGAGAACTAAAGCTTTGGTCGTCTGATGTTTGTTTGGAAGTTTTCAAATCTACAATTTCAGAAAGTGAAATAGCTCACTGTAATATATAGGTCACTGTAATTTCTCCACATATAGAAGTATAATGGGGTCCTAGTGTACATAAATCCCATAATATACTTCCATGTAGAGATTTATTGAGTCGTACAATAGCAAAAAATGCAAAGTTAAGTGAAGGTGGTGATAGGTCATAGACTAATATTAGTCCTATATGAAGTACAATTTGATAGGCTTTACTGCTCAGGTAGTTTTGAGTAAAATAATGAGAAAAGAGAGCATGTGCAATGACTTCTTTTAACTGTTGGTTGATTATGGTAGGATAGTGTTTGTCGTTCTACACAATCTTGGAAAGTAAATAATGGAGGGGACATTTCAATCATTCAAGTTGCTTTAAATCTTCTACTACTTTAAGAGATTCACAATCTTCTGATATAGTAGGAAGTCGTGTGATTCTTGAATTTTTCATTTCCATATTCATTTGCATGACTAAATTCGGGTGTTCTAATAAGATATCACATTTATCTTCATCTTCATATTCATCTGAATCTGTATCCCATCATTTGTAATATGATATATAAACTAATTCAAATCTTGGTTGTACTATAATCTGGAATATAATAAGGGACTAACCTTTCCATTATTCTAAAAATAGGAAGGGATAAAAGTTGGTTGAATATTAGGAATAGAGGTGACCAAATGGGTATTCAGTCAACCAAGGGGAAGCACTATGGTTCGATGTCCTTGTAAAGGGTTTATGAATACCGCATTCAAGCTAAGGTCCGATGTAAGAGGAGACTTATTAAAAAAGGGTTTCTGGGATTCTTACAAAGTGTGGGACTTGCATGGAGAAGTGTTAGTTAGAGTTAAAAATTCTAACGTAACACTGAATAATAAAGTAGAAGATGATAACATTGAAGAGGATAATATTACATAAATGATTCATGACGCTTGTGGACATACGAATGTGGAGGATAATAATAATACTTCTATGGACAATGAAGAGCCAAATTTACATGCATCAAAGTTCAACAAATTATTAGAAGATTCTCAGATAGAACTTTATCCTTGTTGTAGTAAAGTCTCAAAGTTATCTTTTGTTGTTAAACTAGTTCACTTGAAGTGCCTTAATCCTTAGAGCAACAAATAAATGGATGAACTGTTGAGTTTCTTTAAAGAAGTTCTTCCGGAGTGGTCATTTGTGCCCAGTTCTTTCTATGAAGGGAAGAAAGTTCTTCGTGACCTAGTCTTGGGTTACACCAAAATAGATGCATGCGAGAATGATTGTATTTTATATTGGCGCGATTATTCCAATGCCCAATCATGTCCTAAGTGCGGTAAGTCTAGATGGAAGTCAGAAGAAACCAAAGGCAGTAGCTTGTAAAGTATTGCGATATTTTCCAATCAAACCAAGGCTCCAGAGATTGTATATGGCAAGAGAGACGGCCAAAAAGATGAGGTGGCACAAGGATAAAAATGTTGATGATGGTGTCTTGCGACATCCCTCTGACTCCATAGTGTGGAAATCCTTTGATGAGCAACATACCACCTTTTCAACTGAATTAAGAAATGTTCGATTAGGTTTAGAAAGTGAAGGGTTCCAACCTTTTAGGAACATGAGTTCCAATCATAGTATTTGGCCAGTCGTACTAGCAACATACAATTTGCCGCCATGGGATTGCATGAAGGATCCGTATTTCATGATCACACTTCTTATTCCAGGACCTAAGTGTCCAAGAAATGATATAGATGTATACTTGCAACCAATGATTGAAGAGTTGAAAGAATTATGGGATGGAGTCGAAACTTATGATTCCTACTCAAAATCAAATTTTATGATGTGTGCGGCTGTAATGTGGATGATTAATGACTTTCCTGCTTATGGGAAACTTTCAGGATGGTCAACAAAAGGCAAGCTTGCATGTCCTTGTTGCCATAAAGACACACAATGGGTTTCGTTACGTAGTAAGTTATGTTATATGAGTCATCATCGCTTCCTTCCAATGGAGCATCCATGGCGCCGAAATAGGAGAAAATTTGATGGAAAGGTAGAAAAGAGGGCTGCACCTACTCCTTTAACAGGCGATGAAGCACTTATGCAATTACAGGTCTTGGGTAATGTGAGTTTTGGGAAGGGAAAAAAGCGAAAACGTGACTTTCCCCAAAGTGCTTACAATTGAAGGAAGAAAAGTATATTTTTCAATTGCCTTATTGGAGTAATCTTTTGTTACGACATAACCTTGATGTGATGCATATAGAGAGAAATGTGTCTGACAATATAATATCAACTTTGATGAATATGGTTGGAAAGACAAAGGACACATTAAAAAGTAGATATGACTTGGTGGACCTTGGTATTAGGCAAGAATTGCATCCAATTGAGGATGGGGATAATGTGTTATTACCGGCAGCATGTTACGCATTGTCCTCGGAGGAGAAGTTGAAGTTATGCCATTTTTTTGCTAATATGAAGGTTCCTGATGCTTTTTCATAAAATATTTCATGGTGTGTTAACATATTAGAGAAAAAGATCTATGAATTAAAAAGTCATGATCACCATGTATTATTTCAAGAGCTTCTCCCAGTTGCAATATGTGGTTTATTGCCTAAAGAAGTGTGTGAACCAATTATAGAGCTTGGAATTTTTTTCAAGAATGTATGTTCTAAGACCTTGACAATCGAAGGTCTTGACATCTTGGAGGCTGAATGTGCATGCACATTATGAAAACTTGAAATTATTTTCCCGTCGGCATTCTTTGATGTCATGGTTCATTTGTCAATTCACTTGGCAAGAGAGGCAAAGCTTGGTGGACTAGTTCAATTTCGATGGATGTACCCTTTTGAGAGGTAATTTATTATATAATTTTAATGCCATAATTTGAATGGCACATTATATTGATGAGTTATTTCAATATAGGTATTTGCGAACACAAAAGTCATATGTTCGCAATAATGCTCATCCAGAAGGTTCAATTGCCGAAGGTTATTTGGCAGAGGAAAGTCTCACATATTGATCCAGATAATTAAAGAATATGTCAACCAAGTTCAACAAATCGTCCAAGAATGACGATGGACCTATGTCAAATGGGGAGATGTCTATCTTCAAAAAAAGTGGGCAAACAAAAGGTGGTTCAGAAGGCATCATACTCTCTCATGATGAGTTCAAACAAGCATGTATGTATGTTCTTCAAAATTGTGAAGAGGTTCTGCCATTCATGGAGTAAGTATCATATTAATTTAAAGATAGGCTCACATTGAAATGTTTTAACAACATTATCTTAACTGACTCCATTGTCAAAATATAGGGAATACCAAGAAGAGATTGAAAGACAAGGTTCAATGATTAATGGGATGCATAACAGTGGGTTTCTTGATTGGTTTCGTGCACGTGTAGGTGTCTAGTTAAGTGACATTTTTAATATTAGTATAATATTACGACGGCGTTATTAGTTACAACGATGTTGTTTGGCTTGTAGGTCTTTGTACTAGCTGCACAAGGGCACACAAACGAGGAGCTCATAAGCTTAGCCGTTGGTCCTGCACCAATGATGTATCGATATTCCAGATTTGTGGTGAATGGATTCAGATTCCATATAAGATATCTTGAGATGAGAAGAAAAACACAAAATAGTGGAGTCCTTATGAGAGGAGATGATTCAGACTCTAATAAGGAGTATTACGGTGTATTAATCTCACCGTGGCGTACGGCCCGATCCCACCCTGGTAGTCTCAATATCGTCGTGGTGTACGACCCGATCCCACCCTGGTAGTCTCAATCTCGCCGTGGCGTACGGCCCGATCTCGCCCTGGTGGTCTCAATCTTGCCATGGCGTACGACCCGATTCCACCCTGGTAGTCTCAATCACGTCGTGGCGACGGCATGATCCCACCCTGGTAGTCTCAATATCGCCGTGGCGTACGGCCCGATCCCATAATATAATCAATCATCACTCTGCCATGGCGTACGACCCGATCCCATAATATAATCAATCATCACTCTGCCGTGATTCTCTTATCACACTTAAATCAAGCCAAGTATCACAACGTTCAAAGACAACAATACCAATCACACAAGTATGCAAGTCATATCTATGCTACAACTGGGGGAAACAATGAGCATGTTGTGTCCTAACTACCCGGACAAAGCAGTAATAGCCACTACGTACGGACTCTCGTCACTCGGAGCGTACGTAGCCCCCAAACAAGATCACATAGCAACAAGGTTACCTAGAGGGATAATTTCCCTCTTACTAGGTTAGAAAGGAGACTCACCTCGACGAAGCACTCCTCGGACCAATGACCGGATCAAGAACGCGCACGAAACTCCAGAACTACCCTCGGCGGCTCGCAAATAGCCAAACATAGCATAATTGAATCAATTTGTGATCCAATAATAAGAATTAACAAGATATTCCAAGATATAGCATTCTTGAAGGTTTTTGAAATTTCGACCCCGGGCCCACGCATTCGGATTTTGAAAATTCTCGAAGGAATGAATTACCTGAAGCCTAAGGATCGTAATTACATAATTTATTTAGGATTTCACGGCTAAAAAGGAATAATTCACTAATTATCAAAGCCCTAGAAATTTCTACTCAATTTTCCCATGATGTTTTGTTTCTTTTAGGAATTAACCCGTTAAATTCCATGCATAATTGAGAGAAATAAGAGAGAATTGCTTACCTCTTCAGTGGGTGGTTGTGGGAGGTGTTTTTCAACCTTGGGTTCTCTCTAATGGAGGTAAAAGATGACTAATGAGGAAGACAACCCGTAATTGAGCATTTAAATACTGCCCAGGAAAACCTTCACTGCGATCGCGGCATCAGGCCTGCGATCGCAAAGAACAAATGACCCTGGCCCCCAGGAAGCACTATGCGATCGCATAGATGGGTCCTGCGATCGCAGAGGGTAGGGAGGTAGGCTTATGCGATCGCAGGAGTGAGGTGTGCGACCGCAGAGAGGAACAGGCAGTAGGGGGGTAGGTGACTTTTGCGATCGCAGGGGTGAGTCTGCGTTCGCAGAGAGTTGGGAAGGGGACCTTATGCGATCGCGGAGTTATGTCTGCGATCGCAGAGAACATTGGATGGCCCAGCATAATTATTTCTCTGCGATCGCAGAGAAGGAAACCAGATAGAAAAATTTCTGGTTTTTCTAACTTAGCTCCTAGGGGTCTAAAACACCCCCGAGTCCCCCCAGGACCCCATCCAAAAGCACCGGCAAGTCTATATTCATGATACGGACTCGCTCGAACTTCCGGAACATGAAAATCAACAACGGAACTCAAAATTCAACCCCAAAACCAAATTAATCAAACTTAAGAACTTTGAAATTCTAGAATTCATTACATTGCGTCGTACGGGTCTATACCACTCGGAATGACCCCAAATTTTGCATACAAGTCATAAATGACTATAAGGAACTACTGCCAGTCCCGGAATTCCATTCGGACCCCGATCCCGTTCCAGTCCAATTTCTAACCTTAAGGAAATCCAGATTTCCTTTCCGGGCGTCAAAACGCTCTCGGGGCATCAGAAACCTAAGCCGGACCTACGCCCAAGTCCGAAATCATCATACGGAGCTGCTGGAGCTGTCAGAACTCGATTCCGAGATCGTTTGCTCAAAATGTTGACCGAAGTCAAACTTGACCAAATAGGCCAACCTTAAGGAACCAAGTGTTCCTAAACCATCCAATTCATTCCCAAATCCCGAACCACCCGCTCCCGCGAGTCATAAAGCACGAATAGCCGCTATGGAAGGTTTTATTTAAGGAAACGGGATCTTAATACGCAAAAAGACCGGCTGGGTCGTTACAGTAACAATTGGTGTCGCCATAAAAAACACTTAAACATCAATGGCGACTATGAGCTCGCTGCTAGAGAATGACATTTAATAGAGATAATAATTGCTACAAAAACTATTAAAAAATAAGTGGCGACTATAAGATTTTTTCACAATTGAAACCTATTTAATTCAGCAATTGTAATGACCAAAATTATATATAGAAACGCATCCTATAGTATTTTACAAAAATCAAAAGAATATCTTAAGTCGGATAATAAATACTAATTACTAAAATGCAAATTACATATGTAATGCATAATACTTCATTGTAATTGTATTACATACATCCCAAAAGAGAAAAATACTAAGTGCCTTGAAGCCCTCCTTGGTTGTCTCCATGTTTAAGAACCTCCTCCCTGTTATTATACAAAAAAAAAACACAAGATCACTTTACAGCCCCTAAAAATAGCAAAAACAATCATTTTCAATAAGGCTACCAATACAGCTTCAAAAGAACACCAGTACTAATTACAAAATAGCAAAAACCAGCGATAGAAAATAGAATTCCAACACAATAAGGCTACAGTAAAGTTTCAACAATTTGAGTTAAAAAATGAAGTGTGATAGAGAATTCAATTTCACGCAAACAAACACGAGTAAGAATGATCAGTGAACATTTGGATGGTACAAGCTTTATTGGGTGCTAGAAATTTAAGAGGACCTAAATTACACAATCCAAATATAGAAAGGTTCCTAATCAAATCATAGAAATCACATTCCACTATATGTACATGCAAATTACTAACAACAAGAAAATATTCAAGGTACATATTGGTCAGTGAACTTCTATTCACACAGAGAACTTCCATATTGTCACTAATATATCCACAACAATCTCTATAGTAACCAGCAAAGTCACTAAGTGCTAGAACTTTCTAACACTTTTACAACATTACAGTAGTGTACACTCCCTTCAGTATTCAACCTACAAGAAAAATAGGGTTGTGTTCATTTCTTTCAGCAAAAGTTTGAAGTTTCTTTACAAACTCAAACTTTTAAAATATTTAGTGTCCAGGTTTTTGTACTATACGATCGCATAGGTATAACCACGATCACATAGTGTAGTCTTCAGGGGTCCCAAATTTTGTACTGTGCGAACGCAGCTCCTGGAGTGCGATCGCGAAGCACTGTCCAAGTAAGCTGTGTGATCACACAGTGTGCTCCGCGACCGCACTTTGCACTCCCCCTACCCCTGTGTGAACGCATACCCCCCACCCACGATCACAATGCCCCAGCTCCCTTACCCTGTGCGGTCGCACCTCTTTATCCCCGATCACACAGTTACCCAGCCCAACTAATATAAATACCTGTTAAAAACGGGCAGAACCCTTTCTTCTCCAAATTTTGAAGTTCCAGCCCTAAAACGAGTTTTCTGCAGCAATATTCATCCCCAATTCATAGGTAATCAATCCCAACCCTTGTTCTTTCAATTCCTTACTATTTTGCATCACTTTTAGAGCAAAAACAAAGAATTTTCATGGTAAAAATCTAGGATTTGGGTAGAATTAGGGAGTTTAGTAAAGATCAAATATTTATATTAAATTAAGGTCGGATTTCAAAACTAATAGCATATTTGGGTTCATGGGTGAATGGGTAAACATAATTTGGTCCGAACCCCGAGTTTAGACCAAGCGGGACCCGGGGTCGGGTTTTCACTGTTTTTGAGAAAACTTAGGAAAAATTATATTTTTTAATAAAGTTAGTTCCTTTAGCATTAGTTAATGACATTATGTTAATTTTGATTAGATTCGAGCAAGTTAGAGGTGAATTCAAAAGGAAATACAATAGTTGAGCATTGAGTGGCCTGCGGAATTGAGGTAAGTGTTTGGTCTAACTTTGGCTTGAGGGAATATGACTCCCCACTTGTTTGTTATGTGAATTGCATGGGCATGGTGTATAGGTGTTGTGACGTGTATCTATGCACCACACAAATTGTTTGTTAAACATGATCTCCTTTCCCGTTTCCTACTTATTTGATTATTGTCTTAACTGTTACATGTTCATTATTGTTTCTATGACTATTTGGCCTTGTTGAATTGTTGTTAGTTATTGTTGTGACTATTTGGAAAGAGTATTGGTTGTTTGAGCTGGTTTCCTCGTGATATAAATATGGCTGAGAGGTTGATATTGTTTTTATGGAATAAATATATATGTATATATATTTATGTTCTTATTGGTTTCATGGTTAAGAGGTTATTGATGAAGTCATGAGAAAAATGCAGTTTATTATTTATAATTGTTGAAACGAAAGTATTGTGAAAGGCTTGGCCTGATTTGTGAAATTTTGAATAAATTGATATGATATGTCTGGTAGGAGCGGGTTGCACGCCGTAACAAGGAGTGATAAGGGAGGACAGGTGGGATCGGGTTGCACGCTGCAACAGGAGTAATAAGGGAGATATTTTAGGGAGGAACAATAGGGGAGGACAGGTGGGAGCGGGTCGCACGCCGCAACAAGGAGTGATAAGGGAGGATATTTACATTTATATTTTACTAATTTTTCAAGAAAAAGAGAATCAAAGTTTTGAAAAGCTAAAATGTCTATTTTACTACTCTTTAAATATTTTAGTACTATTTTTATTTAAAGTTAAAATTTGGAACTCTGAAGAGGTATTTGAGAATTGGTTATAGCTAAGTTATTTTATTTTATTTGGTTGAACCACTTATTTATCTATTTGTTTAGATTTCTTTCTTGCTTATTATTTATTGTTATTATCGATCATATTGTTGAAGCCCGACTTAGATGGGGTTGGTTGTACTGATACTACACTCTATGCTCTTTTGCACAGATCCAGGTACTATTCAGCAGTAGAGGATTTCAGGACGACCACCCGATTAGTTTGGAGACACGAGGTACATCTGCCAGCGTTCGTAGATATCCGAGAGTCTTCTCCTATATCTACATACACTATTTTATTTTATTCAGAACAGTTATAGTATTTCTTTCAGCCATTATTTGTAGCATTCTTTAGTAGTTCATGGATTGTGACACCAGACCCTGGGGTAGTCCTAGAGTTGTTATTAAATTAGTTCGTGGTTCGTTTCATTTAGTTGGTCAACTTTATTATTTTATTTTGTGGTTGTTGGGAATTAATTTAATTAAGTTCATTTAAATTAAATTATTTATGCTGAAATAATTAATTAAGGAAAATTAGTCAATCAGCTTCTAGCATGGGCTTGCCTAGCAAGTGTGGTGTTAGGCGCCATCACGATCACTAAGGTTAGGAATTTGGGTCGTGAAATTATCCCACAAATACTGCTCCTTAACATCATGATACATCTTTGTCGATCCAGGATGGATTGAATATCGGGATTGATGAATCTCAATCATAATCTTCTCTCTCAATCCCGCCACATCAGGCACACATAACCGGTCTTGGTATCTTAGTGCCACATCTGCTCCGATCTCAAAAGCCGTAATTTTACACTGTTGAATGCTCTCTCTCAATCGTAATAAGGTAGGATCTTCATATTGTCGTGCTTTTACCTCGGCTACCATAGATGATTCTGATGTATTCTGTACAGTAACCCATCCGTCATCAGAGTCTAACAATCTAATTCTCATATTGGCTAGATGATGAAGCTCTTTAGTCAACCCATGTCTACCTGCCTCAATGTGTACTAATCTTCCCATTGACTTACGACTGAGAGCGTCTGCCACAACATTGGCTTTACCGGGATGGTACAATATCTCGACATTGTAATCTTTCAGTAATTCAAGCCACCTACGCTGCCTCAAATTCAACTCCTTCTACTTGAAGATGTATTGTAAACTCTTGTGATATGTGTAGATGTCAACATGGACGTCGTATAAGTAGTGCCGCCATATCTTCAAAGAATATATTACTGCAGCCAATTCCAAATCATGGGTCGGGTAATTCTTTTCATGCTTCTTCAATTGTGTTGATGCATAAGCAATCACATTCCCATGTTGCATCAGTACGCACCCCAAACCTATACCTGAGGCATCACAATATACCACATAACCTTCTGCTCCTTCTGGGAGAGTGAGCACTGGCGCAGATGTCAATTGATTCTTTAACTCCTGAAAAGTTCGCTCACAAGCGTCAGACCACTGGAACTTAGTAGCTTTCTGTGTTAACTTATTCAATGGTGATGATATAGAGGAAAAACCTTCTACAAATCACCTATAATATCCTGCTAGCCCTAGGAAGTTGCGGACTTATGATGGTGTTGTAGGTCTCGGCCAATTCTTTACTGCATCGATCTTTTGAGTGTTGACACTAATACACTCGTCATACATCAGATGGCCAAGGAATGCTACTGAGTTCAACCAGAATTCACATTTGGAGAGCTTAGTATATAACTTATGATCGTGAAGCATTTGTAATACTATCCGCAAGTGGCCTGCATGTCCCCCCTCCGAACGAGAATACACCAAAATGTCATCAATGAATACGATCACAAACACATCAAGATAGGGACTGAATACAGTATTCATGAGATCCAAAAGTTGCTGGGGAATTTTTTAGCCCGAACGACATCACCAAGAACTCAAAGTGCTCATATCTTGTCCGGAAGGCCGTCTTTGGAAGATCCTTCTTCTTAACCCTCACCTGATGATACCCTAAACGTAAGTCAATCATGGAGAAATACTTGGCACCCTGGAGTTGGTCAAATAGGTCGTCAATCCTTAGAAGTGGATACTAGTTCTTTATAGTAAACTTATTCAACTGTTGATAATCGATACATATCTGTAACGACCCGTCTTTCTTCCGCACGAACAGGACTGGCGCACCCCAAGGTGAAGTGCTAGGCCTAGTGAAGCCCTTATCCAGCAAGTCCTTCAACTGTGCCTTCAACTCCTGCAACTCTATCGGGGCCATCCTTTATGGAGGAATAGATATAGGTTGAGTGTAAGGAAATACATCAATGCTAAACTCAATCTCCCTTTCAGGAAGAAGGCCTAGGAAAACATCTAGAAATTCATTAACCACGGGGATTGATTGTAGAGTAGGCGGCTTCATCTCCGCATCCCTAACGCGAACAAGATGATAAATGTAACATTTTGAGATCATCTTCCTTGCCTTAAGATAGGAAATAAACCTACCTTTCGGCATAGCAATGTTCCATTTCCATTCAATGACGGGTTCATCAGGAAATTGAAACCTAACCATCTTCGTACGACAATCAACATTTGCATAGCATGAGGACAACCAGTCCATTCCCATTATCACGTCGAAATCAACCATTTCTAATTCAAATAAATTCACCGAGGTTTGACGACTACAAATCATCATTGTGCAACCTCTATATACCCTTCTAGCAATCACAGAATCTCCTATCGGAGTAGATACCGCAAGTGGTTTACTTATCAATTCAGGTTCAACGCCAAACTTATTAGCCACAAAAGGTGTATGATAATGTAGATCCCGGATCAATCAACGCATATACATCGTAAGAAAACACAGACAATATACATGTAACAACATCGTGAGATGACTTGATATCTATCGATCTACTAGAGCGTAGGTTCGATTTTAAGCACCACTCGAACTCGACATTGCACCTCGACCTTTACCACGAGTTGTCGACTGATGAAAACCCTGTGCTGAAGGTCGAACTGATGAGGAAGAACCATACATAGATAAATTTGGCTGATCCATACCACCACCTTCTCTATTAGGACAATCCCACATCATATGGATAGGCTGTCCGCAGGAATAACACGCATCAGAACCTCGACGACACAGTCCAAAGTGAGCCTTGCCACACTGATCACAACGGGGTGTTGGGAGTCTCGTCTGACTAGTATCCCAATGATATTGTGAGCCTGATGCCTGCGAACTCTGACCTGGACCAGAATAGGTAAATCGATCATACCGAGGCCTCTGAAACTGTGGAGGAGCACTAGCTACATGTTTCGCCAAACTCCTCGAAAACTGGGGCTTAACACTACCTCTAAAGTAGCATGCATAACCCGCAGTGTACGATGAACCTGGTCAATAAAAGTCTGGGGGTCCTCCTTGGGGTCTGATCCGGTAAACACTGGAGGGTCTAGATTAATAAATTCATGAACTCTCGTACTATCCGGTTTATCAACAACACCACTATTCTGCCTCTGAGCCTGAGCAGCTACCAAGCTAGTCAATAACTGCACCGCACTCCGCATATCTTGTCTGTAGGGCCAGACGGAGGAACTGGTGGTGCTGGGTTACTCCTAATATCCTCTGGAAGAGACGGAGTAGATGAGGTATGATACGACATCTCACTTTGGCCTGCTTTGGCTTGAGGCACCTGACTGGTACCCTCTCCCTCAGCTATATCAAGCCATCTACTAATCACTTGCTTCCTAGTCGAAGGCATCGCTGAAAAAATAAGGTTAATATTAGATACGAACACTAAAGACTCAACTCTACGCACGATCTAGATTCAGGAAGAAGGAAACAACCCTAGATGTCATGTAGTTTCCTGATTGTAAATGTGGCGCACTACATATCCATAATCAAGACTCTACTTGACACAGCTCATAGACAAACCCTAGGACAGACCTGCTCTGATACCAAGTTTGTCACGAACCAAACTGAAGGATCATGACTAGCACCTGGGCCATAATTTCCGAGCACCAACGTACATTTTATCTAACCTTCTTTATTATGTTTAAGGGATGACAAGATCAATATAAATGGTAGATATGGATCATGAATATACATCACATGGGATGATTAAATTGCTAAGAAACAACATATAAGGTACGAGCTACAACGCTGCCATGAAAGACTATACAACAAAAATTAGCCAACAAGGCATACCAAATGATACATGAGTCGACACCTGTCTATGAGCCTATAAAGGAGAATAAGTAATGCAACATAGACGGAACAGGGCCCCGACGTACCCATAATATCTATAACAAAAATGCATACCAAGACCACGACAAGTCCAGAGAAGGGATCTCGCCTATAACTGTTGAACTGGAAAGCCTACTGCGGTGGGGGAGCTGCGTCTACCTGTCTATCAGGACCTGTAGCACGACATGCAACATCCACAAATAAATACGAATAAAGTATTGAGTACGTAAGGCAAGAAAGCATAAGTAAGAACAGTAATGTAAACGGGGATAGAAAATATACAACCTATAACATCTGGGTACCTCTGAGGGCTACTGAAATGAAATGCGTGATACATACATATATATATACATAAACCTTTAAAACATCCGCCTATGTGGGAAGCATCATCATCATATCGTACCCAGCCATAATAGGCTCGGTAAAACGTACCCGGCCACGTGAAGCTCGGTAAAACCCAACTGATCAGTGGTTGCACAATAGGTGCCATACCCGGCCGACTATAGCGCGTCTCGGTAGAGTAAAATAGATACATACATACATACATATATATATATAAATACGTACATATATATATATATACACATATATATATATATACATACGTAATGAGTCATACATGCATTATATATATACACACACACACACACACACACACATATATATATATATATATATATATATATATATATATATATATATATATATATATATATATATATATATATATATATATGTGTGTGTGTGTGTGTGTGTGTGTGTGTGTGTATAATGCATGTATGACTCATTGGAATCATATTCTGAACCTTGCAGAGTGACGTAAGGTCGAAAATATTCTCCGTACACGTTATTAGGACTAACTCTTCATCAATAATCTTATAAGAATCAAGAAGTATTGATAACATAATAATAAGAGGAGCAACCTCAACATCAATTGTTCCATAAGAAGGAAAACAATGTAAGTACTGCTAGCTTCTAAAAGTAGAGTATCTTTGGGAGCTCGTCCATTGCATTATGTACAATCAGAGTCGTGTAAAAGAAGGAAATGGATAGCCTCACATACATTGTATATACTTCCCCAACCTCAAGCTTTGAAAATGTCACGACTCCTTAATCTACAATAAGAGAAACAACACTATCGTTATCGTTTAAGCGTCGTAACTATTATGTATTGACCATAACATATTTTATGATGAGACGGACACACCTCCCCTATATATATGACTTCACACAAGTCAAACAAATCAACAAACAGCCCAAACAACATCAATAATAATCATATTGAGCCTCCCAAAAGAGTCCACACACAACCTAATAACTTCATACATAAGACGACCACTGTAGCCGTGTCAAACAACCCGGAAATGTTACGACGAACGACCAGACCAAAACCCTACATATATATGGTGTTTCTCCACACCTTTCCTCCTCCAAAACTCCACAAAACATTAGTAACACACGTATCCCAACAGCAACACAAAATAGTCCACAAAACATTCTGCTACAAGTGAATAACTCGAACTCACGACTTCCGATCACCGTCCCGTGAGTTCTTACAAGTATAGAACGAATTGCCATGAATTTACAGCAAAAAAATGGATGAATGATAGCAGTATACTTACCTTACTCTTTGGATAACTCGGCCCTTCCCTTGGTTCTTCAACTCTAGGTTTCACCCCGAATTAGAACTTGAAAGAGAAGGAAAAGCAATTAGGGTTTGTGGATAATTTTTGGGAGGAAGTTTGCAGGGGTTTAGTTCTGGTTATTTGTGATATATAATGAGGGTTACATTTCAGGAGATAAACCTTTAAATGGGATCTTTGGCCGACCCAAAATTGCCTATTTTTGGGCTATCATTTAACCAAGTAGGTGACACACCTACTTGTCACCTAGCAGCCTACGCAGTCTCGCACCAATGCCTATATCTCTCTACTACGATGTCATATTGATAAAAAGTTTAATGTGTTAGAAACTAGACTCAGAGATCTTCAATTTGGGGGGTAGATCACCCCGTAATTCCAAGTAGATTGTGAGAAAAGCTTAATAATATTTGACCTAAAGCTTAAGTAAAATTATGAACCTAAGTTGCGACAACTCTTGTCGACTTTTGTTTCATAACTCGTTTGACTTCAAGATTATGATACGAATATTATATGATTCAAATACCTTAAAAAAAAACCTTTTGAGTATATTATCACCTCTAGGTTTACCCAAAAATACGGTTTACAACATCCTTGATTCGTTTAACTTGTAATACTTGTTAACCACCCTTATACACCTTTTGTATCATTTAAGACCAATAGGATTAACTTCTTATCATCCCAAAGATAATCTCTTTTTGGATTTACGTCTATTCACTTATGGTATAAACTAACATATGTGAATATGGGTTGTAACGGTTGGATAAGTTCACCAAGCTCTTTCCTGTTCATTTAAGGGGCGCACCTTCTGAAGACACACATGATTTTCTAGACCGTTGCCACGAGGTGGTGTGGAACATGGGTATAGTTGATACCAATGGGGTTGATTTTGCCGCATTTCAGATGACTAGTTCCGCCCGGAGATGGTGGAGAGATTATATGTTGACTAGACCAGCTAGGTCGCCTACACTTGCCTGGGATCAGTTCTCACAACTATTTATAGAGAATTTCACCCCTATCACTCTGAGAGAGGAGTACTGTAGCAGTTTGAGCGAATTCAGCAGGGTGGTATGGCTGTCACCTAGTTTGAGACTTGATTTGTGGACTTAGCTCGCCATGACACTATCTTGCTTCCTACAAATAAGGAGCGAGTGAGGAGATTTATTGATGGGCTCACCTACACTGTCAAGATTTAGATGGCCAAGGAGACAGAGAGTGATATTTCCTCCAGACGGTTATTAATATTGGCAGACGTATTGTGTTGGTTCGTGCTCAAGAGAGGGAGCCAGTGTCAGATAAGAGGCCTCGTTATTCTGGTAGTTTTAGTGGTGCCCCATCTAAAGGTCGGAGTGCTTTTAGTAGAGGCCATCCTCCCAGGACATTTTATTCAGTGTTTCAAGCGTCTCATAGTTCTTCAGGAAACTGTGGTCCTTATGTGCCTTATTTTGGGCAACCAGCCTACGGTGCACCATCAGCTCCTATCATTGCCCCTCTGATTCAGAGTTGTCATTAGGGTTATCCAGTCTGTTTGGGTCAGTTTCAGCTTCAAGTGTGGTGGCATTGGGCATATCAACAGGCCTTGTCCATGACTATTGGGCGGCATGCCACAATAGAGTTCTCGTGCCATGGTTCCGACACCAGTTTCTCCACCGCCCGCTCAGCTAGCTAGAGGCATGGGTCAGGCAGTTAGAGGTGGGGGGCAGGCCATTAGAGGTAGGGGTCAGGCCGTTAGAGATGGAGGCCAGCCAGCTAGAGGCCATCCTAGAGATGTAGTTCAAGGTGGTGGGGCCCAACCCCGATGTTATGCTTTCCCATCTAGGTTGAGGCTGAGTCATCTGACATCGTTATCATATGTATTGTTCCCGTTTACCATAGAGATGCTTCAGTTCTATTTGATAGCATCTTTTACTCCTATGTGTCATCCTATTTTTCTGCATATCTGGTTGTGCCTCGTGTTTCTTTGAGTGCTCCTACGTATGTGTCCACGCCTGTGGGAGATTCTATTGTTGTAGATCTTGTCTATAACTTGTGTGTGGTTACCATTGGGAGTCTTGAGACTAGTGTAGATCTTCTACTTCTTGATATGGTATATTTTGATGTTATCTTGGGTATGGATTGGGTGTCACCTTATCATGCTATATTAGACTGTCAGGCCAAGACGCTGACCTTAGACATGTTGAGGTTTCGTCGATTAGAGTGGAGGGGGACTCCTGGATATTCTACCAGCAAAGTTATTTCTTATGCGATGGCTCGACGTACGGCCGAGAAGACGTGTCTAACTTATTTAGCCCATGTCCATGATTGTAGTGTGGAGGTTCCGTCAATGGATTCAGTACAAGTTTTTTGTGAGTTTTCTGAGGTGTTTCCTATAGACCTACCGGGGATGCCACCCGACAAGGATATTGATTTATTTATTGATTTGGCTCCGGACACTCAGCCCATTTCTATTCAACCTTACCCTATGGCCCTGTTAGAGATGTAGGAGTTGAAGGAGCAGTTGCAAGATTTGCTTGATAAGGGCTTCATTAGACCTAGTGTCTTGCCCTGGAGTGCGCCCGTATTGTTCGTGAAGAAGAAGGATGGGTTGATGAGGATGTGTATGGACTATTGGAAGTTGAACAAGGTCGCTATCAAGAACAAGTATCCGTTGCTGAGGATTGATGACTTATTTGATTAGCTTCAGGGTTCCAGAGTGTTCGAATATTGTCTTGAGGTCTGGCTACCATCAGTTGAAGATTAGGGAATCTGATGTCCCTAAAATGACTTTTCAGACTCGGTAGGAGCATTATGAGTTCCTAGAGATGTCGTTTGGGTTGAAAAATGCCCTAGCAGCATTTATGGATTTGATAAATCGGGTGTTAAAGCCCTATTTAGATTCTTTTGTGATTGTATTCATTGATGATATCTTGATCCACTCCCGCAGTCGAGAGGAGCATGAGCAACATCTTCGGAATGTACTTCAGACTCCTGAGAGATAGCCAATTATATGCCAAGTTTTCAAAGTGTGAGTTTTGGTTAGACTCAATTGCCTTTTTGGGACATGTCGTATCGGTAGAGGGCATAAAGGTGGATTCTAAGAAGATTGAGGCAGTTCAAAACTTGTCTAGACCTACTTTAGGTAGAGAGATCCAGAGTTTCCTAGGTTTGGTGGGTTATTATTGCCGGTTCATGGACGGGTTTTCACTTATTGCAGCCTCATTGACCAGATTGACCTAGAATGGTGCCCCATTCAGCTGGTCGGATGAGTGTGAATTGAGCTTTCTGAAGCTCAAGACTGCTTTGACTATGGCGCAAGTGTTTGGTGTTGCCTACCGATTTATGATCCTACACGGTGTATTATGATGCATCTCATATTGGGCTCGGTTCAGTATTGATACAGGATGGCAGAGTGAATGCATATGTGTCGCGGCAGTTGAAGGTTCATGAGAAGAATTACCTTGTTCATGACTTAGAGTTGGCAGCCATTGTTCATGCGCTGAAGATTTGGAGGCACTATATTTACGACATGTCGTGCGAGGTATTCACGGATCATTGAAGTCTTTAGTATTCGTTCAAACAAAAGGATCTTAATTTGAGTTAGATGAGATGGTTGGAGTTATTGAAAGACTATGATATCACCATTTTGTATCATCCCGGGAAGGCCAATGTAGTGGTCAATGCCTTGAGTAGAAAGGCTGTGAGTATGAGTAGCCTTGAGTATATTCTACTTGGTGAGAGTTTGCTTACTACATATATTCAGGCTTTGGCCAATCGGTTTGTGAGGTTAGATGTTTTAGAGCCCAGTTGTTAGATAGCTTGCACAGTCGCTCGATCTTCCTTGTATGAACGCATCAGAGGTCGTTAGTATTATAATACCCATTTACTTGTCCTTAGGGACACAGTGCGGCACGACGGTTCCAAGCAGGTTACTAGTGAAGATGATGTGGTTTTTAGGATACAAGTTCGTATTTGTGTGCTCAATGTGGATAGACTTCGTGAGTTGATTCTAGAGGAGGCCCACAGTTTTCGGTATTCTATTCATCCAGGTGCCACCAAGATGTATCAGGACATGCACCAACATTGCTGGTGGAGGAGGATGAAGAAGGATATAGTTGCATATGTAGCTCGATGTCTAAATTGTCAGCAAGTAAAGTACGAGCATTAGAGACCTGGTGGTTTGCTTCAGAAGTTAGAGATTCCTGAGTGGAAATGGGAGTGTATCACTATGGATTTTATTGTTGGACTCCTACGGAATCAGAAGAAGTTCCACGTGATATGGGTCATTATGGACAGGTTGACCAAGTTGACACATTTTATTCCAATGGCAGTTACCTATTCTTCAGAGCGGTTAGCTGAGATCTACATCCGCGAGATCGTCCGTTGTCACGGTGTTCTCGTGTCTATCATTTCTGATCGAGGTACGTAGTTGACCTCGCACTTATGGAGGGAAGTAGAGCATGAGTTGGGCACACATGTTGAGTTGAGCACAACAGTTCATTGTCAGATGGATGGACAGCCTGATCCCACTATTCAGATATTGGAGGATATGCTTTGCACTTGCGTTATGGATTTCGGGGGTTCTTGGGGTCATTTCTTGCTGCTTGCAAAGTTTGCCTACAAAATTCACCAGTCTAGCATTCAGTTCACCGGTTGGATGGTTCGAGCCGGGACAGGCTCGGTTATTGGGTAATATATTGGTACAGGATAACTTGGATAAAGTTTATGCCGACCGTAGAGTTCGTGATGTCTCCATGTTTCACCCATGAAGGGTGTGATGAGGTTCTGAAAGAAGGGCAAGTTGAACCCTAGGTATATCAGACCATTTGAGATTTTTGAGAGAGTGGGTGAGGTGGGCTACAAGCTCGCATTTCCACCTAGTTTATCAGCGGTCCATCCATTGTTCCATGTGTCCATGCTCCGAAAGTATCACAATGATCCATCCCATGTGTTATATTTCAACGATAAGACTTATGAGGAGGAGCCGGTGGCTATTCTAATGTCACGACCCAAACTGATGGGCCACGGCGGGCACCCGGTACCTTACTCAACCGAGTACCAATGTAACGTATCTTTCTCATTACATCATCATATACTCGTGACATACGGGACTAATAGGCCAACATAATCATTTATAAATTTTAAACATAGTCCGACAAGGCCATACAAATATTCGTATACATGACATCCGTCTACAAGCCTCTAAGAATACATAAGTATCATAAAGGTCGGGACTGAGCCCCGCCATACCAATCAATACGTGTCCTAATTATACTGACCAAATAAGCAACTCCAGAACAAATGGAGCGCACCAACATCTTCCGATGAGCTGATAGCCTACTTGGAGGGCTCTCGGCCTGTCTATCAGGACCTGCGGGCATGAAACGCAACGTCCCCAAGCAAAAGGGACGTCAGTACGAATAATGTACCGAGTATGTAAGGCAGTATACTGAAAGCTGAAACTGAACTGATAATATAATATTTGCATGTAGCTGGAAGTCAAAGATAATCTGATGATATGCTTACCTGACTGACTCAATTCTCTCAATTTAATAAGTATTATAGTTGTCCCGCCCTATAAGGCTCGGTAAATATATATATATATATATATATATATAACTGTATAACTGCTTTGCCGTAGTTGGCTCACTCATAGGCGCTCGGCCATACTAGGCTATGTATCTCGACCAACTGGGCTTGTTCATAGGCGCTTGGCCACAGTAGGCTCGGTATATAACTTACCATCTGATTAGAGGTTGCCCAATAGGGGCCTGCCCATCGATTATAGCTCGATGGTAGTGAAAATACTTCAATACTATATATATAAACTCTTTGCTCTCTTAACTGGAAGATGGAAATACTTAATTGAATATGAAGTCTCGATAAGGAAAATATTGTAACTTATGAGACTAGGAAAATATACACAAATTCCGGAATATGAATTTCTCTATATCTCGTTATCAAACACATGTAATTACGTGATCATGCCAAAATGAAGAAAAGGCTTAGCCTTAACATACCTGGGCCAATTTTTCTTGACATTCCCTCTAACACACGTCAATTGCAATAACACGTAACGGCGGACCGAAGTAGGAAAAATCCGTATGATATTCTTGAAAAAGATTATACCATGACTCCTTATAATTGCATCTCACGCTACTGTAGCATTATGAAATTTCATATGAATTCGTTTGGGAATTCATCTGATACTTACTTAGCATATACATCTCTTATAATTGTGATGTTATCCAACCTAATTTTTTGAAAATAACACATGAATCTATAGGATTTTATCAGACGCCTCATTTGAATGTGAACTGGACTTTTGGTAAGCAACTTGGAAGCTAGCTAGGATGCATTGGATTTTCACGTAAGAAAGAAACCAAGGTTCTTCTGTCCAATTATCTAAATAAGTGAAAACGTGTAATCATGTTGTATCTTGACTCATCATGGACATTTTTCCACATGTATAATTAACTTAAGAGTCATAATATCATGATTCTTTTGCTGCTACGTTTTGATGTAATACTTATCCAAATATTTGGATAAATAAAGTAATGTCCCGCTACCCGGTAATTAATCAGTTACCCGCTTAATTAAGAATTGTCTCCACTTACTTATAATACTACTCTCTTTTCACATACCTTATACACCTTATTATCACGGTCATGTGATACTTCGTACGGCACTAGTCCATAAATACCGAGTATTTTAGCTCGGGTCGTATTTCATCCCAACATGCCAAACTTGGACGAAAATTTATTTTCTTTGACTTTCTCCCCCTCTCACCTTCACAAATTTACTTATCACTTGCTTGAAATAGCATAATCCTTATAATTTCCAAATAATCTTTTCCTTGGACTGATGTCAATTACCTTACGACAAATTCAACGTACAATACTACAGGGTGCAACATCGTCGTAATTTAATACTGTGAAGCGTAACATCGACGTAATATCGCGGGGCGTAACATCATTCTCCTCTTTGGAACATTTGTCCTCGAATGTTGACTGATGCTCTTATCATTTTCATAACTTCTAGCCTTTGTGAATACCTCAATACTCTCCTTGCCATTTAAGCAGTTGCTTTGTAAATAAATCTAAAGGCCAGGGCATTCCTCTCTTTAGTCCTCTTTCCCAGGCCATGACTTGTATCGAACTCCTTCGAATCTAGTAATTCTTTCTACCATCCATAATGCCAGCTTCTATGATACTGACCTTGTACGTGTGCCTATGCGACTCTCCTCTCCTTCTTCCTCTAGCTTTTAGCCGATCCTGAAGCTCTTCGCTTGGTATTTTGTCAAACTTACTAATATTGCTATATCTCATTTTATAGACTTGGTCATCCATTCATATGACTTTACTTCATCTGCGTAGGTCATACTATACCATAACTCTTACCTTGATTTCTCGTTACTGAGGTCTGTTACCAAATCCCAGGTTACTTTCATTGCTTATCCCATACGTTTAAATCTATGTCCTCTAATGCTTCCATATTACTATTCATCTTAAGAATGACGAGATAATCTCCTCTCATACTTTATAACTTTTATCCATCCATTGTTGATTCGGCTCAATTTTGATTTGTAATCCACCCCTGATAACTTAACCTTTTATGTAATATTGCTACTAGGATTCACTTTTTTTATCGGGGAACATCTGGAATGATTAGATTGATCCACTTGGGGTGATACCCAGCTTTCATAACCGTATCTCACAGCATCCTAAATTGATTCACCTTGCGTGGGTATTTTAATCCTATCCAATTTATGAGATCCATTTCTTTTCTTTGTCAGATCATTACTCAATCGAAGGCCCAAATGTCATCCTTTGTCTACAATAATTACACCCCCATTCTACTAACAGGGCATCATTCCAACTCTTTTAAATGTTATTAGTCTTAGACTCCTTTGAGTTCATTCAGGTTACAGTGAGCTTTGTATAACTTAGAGAAACCATATGCTCCCTTGTTTCCATGGACTTAATACCGAAGACTTATCCATTCTCGTCACCTTTTCACTTGCCTTTCCTCGTCCTTGCTCATGTTTCGTAAATACTTTGTCACCCTACCATACTTTAGTTTGCGACCTATACATATCCATTTATACTACTCGCAACTTTCCTTCAACTTGTTTGCACCGTAGATTTCCTTATGTTATTTTGGAACGTCAAGCGAGACATCACATCATCTTCAACTTTTCTCTATTCTCTTAACTGGATCTCTCAGTACTTACAAACCATAGGTTGGAAGACATGCCGCTGACGATGCCGCTATCATTCCCGATTATTGGATTCCCGTGCTTATAGCCTTCTATCCAAAATATGGACTATTCACAACTTTCTGCATTTGAGTATCTCGTACGTTGTTCACCTTTACCTTACTTACCTTAAAATCTCGCATTGTATCTTCTTATCTTTCGTGACCTCCCTTCCACCAAGGTGTAATTCACGTCCATAACTTGAAACTCTTATTAATATATTCACACCTTTGGTATATACACAATCTGGTGGGAGCTTCGTGCTGACTTCTTATGAGGCTGGTACTACTTCTAACTGGCTTCCTTGTAGAGCCATTATATATTATGGTTGTTTTGTTATTTCTCTTGAACATCTGATATTAAGAGTGATTCTGTCATGTTCTCCAGCACAACTTCTATAATAAAAATCTAGGTCCAATAATCAGACTCCTGATTTACTTAGGTGATGTAATTCTTTAGTTTCCTCTTCCTTATGATCAGCCTTTACGTAGGCTTAAGCTATCTTCCGATATTTGGCTCATGGTGTTAGTTATTACCTTAGCCTTTCATGGGCATTATGGAATATCCATGATACAATCTTCTAACAATTCAATCCTTTGTTTATGCCCTGTGCTTAATTCTTTATTCTAACTTATACTAGAGTCTTCTATGGCTGTATGATTATCAACAAATATGCTGCCTGGATAATGCTCCAAAATCTTAAGTGTATCCATAACGTACTAACTCTGGATCATTGATCAACTAATTCCTTTTTTTTCATCTTATGTTTCTTTCAACGTAAGCTATTACTTTTCCTGGTCTTTCTGCCCCCTCGTTGCGTCCATACTTAGCTTATCTTAGTGCCCACACTTGCTAGAGTTTTTATACAACTCATATGATCTCGAATATTACTTTTAACTCTTACTTCCGGTTCATTAGCCACGGTAGGTGCCACTTTCCTTTGGAATACTTACAATGTTGTTACGAGATTGTTGTTACACGACCATTTCCTCTTTAGGTCGTTATACTTAGGTTGAAGACTTCTTTCTTATCTCCTCAGCTAGTCTTTCGTTGTAGTGCTTAGGGAGAACCTTTGAATCTCATAAATCTGTGAACTTATTACGGACCTTTGTCCTTACTTGCCTATACTTATCCATAGTTACTTATCTCCACGCCCTTGTGCTTGTATGGTTGTTTTTGAACTGAAATTTTGGCTGCCTTCTTAGTGGCACTTTATTTTATCCCCGTAATACTCATACGGTACCTTTAACTACCCTGACTCTTGTTTGAATGTATCTCAAGTATTATAATGTCATTATTGCGAGGTTGAATTCTCCATGTTGGAGTTTACTATATTTATCTTGCATGATCTACTGATTTGTCTGTAACTTCTTGTCTAGTCATAATTAGGCTCTTCCTGAATCAACTACTAACTACTCGTCAGCCCATTTTCATATCCATATTCCGCGTAATCTTTCTTGGGTTATCTCTTAACTAACCTCACGTACTGGCTCCTTATCTATCAATAACATCCCAGGTAGGAACCCTTTCTTCCCTTCTTTTTTTTGACGTCGTGCTTACATATCGTTTTAGAATCATAGCACATCTGTAACATTTGGATAAGTGCAACCTCCTTCCTTTCTCATTTTTATCGCATTTTTTCTTTATCATTCCATATTCCCTCCTTTAAGGGAGTACTAAGACTTGGAGCTACGATGATCTGCCTATAGATGTTTTTCCTCTTCATCGTTGGCGTCGTTTCTCAACATCAATGATCCTTACTCGCCTTGCGGAAATTCCTCTATACCAAGGATGAAAAATTCCCTTACTCGCGAGGGTGACACTTAGCATCAGTGGCACATACAGTCTCTTAAGCTTAACTTTAATCACATTGCTTGCTCTAGGGAATCGTCTCCCTGAATGACTATTCTCTGAATTCATCGTGAATCTTCTTTTGTGGTCCCTTCTATTACCACTGGAACGAAATCTGAAATTTACATGATGCCGAGTACTTCCCAATCATTCAGTCCCTAATTCATATTTAGTTTATTTTGTTTGCCAGTCCATACTGATTTCTGTTACTATGGGAATTAACTCTCCCCTTTGGTAGTCGCGTTGGAGTCACAAACTTATTTCTCGAAATGAGGATATAACTTTATGGCCTATACTCTTTTGTTGTCTTAATTCCCATCACCTTTCGTCTCTTCTTTCATTTGACTATAGGTTCTGTAACACTCTACCGTTTTCATCCATGTATCACACCTTATTCATAATGCTTCCTTATCTCTCTTCTCATTACTCTGCTAATATTTCTGCATATCCCTTTTCTTGTGAAAACTTCAATACGGCATTCTTTCGCTTTTAGCTTCCCTTTGCTCCATCCTATGGCTCTTTGGGTTGCTCAACATCCTAGTTTTACTAGGGATGAGAGCCACACTTAAGGTAATATTTATCCTATCCAGGCATTCAGTGCCTATCTTCTGAATGCTAGTATTCACATCTAATCTTAATATTCTAGGGTGCACCATCTAGGTGTCTCACAAGAAAATCTATTGGCATATTTGTAATACCCTTCGGAAATGCCGACAAAAGCAAACAATCAATTCACTATTTTGGGCCACTCTAACCCCATCCGGATCATGATATCCCGTCCTCTTCTTAATCTACACCTGTTAGCCCCCACAGTGCATAACTGAAATGGGTGTGACCAATTGTACATACCTCTGTTACTATTGAATATAACTCAAAAATCTTACATTCCTATGCCTTAATTACAAACGTTGTTAACCTTCATTAACTGGGCGCCTCGCACCCCTCTTCATCTTGCTTCACTTGCTTGTGTAAACTTGTATTTATCTTCTTAATCTCTCATTGACTTTCACCATAAAGGTGGATAGGCATTCTTGCCTTAAGGCTCCTTATCAAGAGGCATACACCTTTCAGTACGCACATGATCTGCTGAAGACCTCATACTTACTTATCATAAGCATGATAAAAAGTCGAGTTCCTCTAATTCAACACTTCCACAACTATATCTCTTATCGTTCATCTTTCTGAATGTTGGCATCGTCTTATTACGAATAAAATAGAAGCTCGGGACTTGAATTCTTATAAGTGAGCTCTACCACACGATCTAAAGTAGGAAGAAAGAGTGACAGTCTTAAATGCCCTGTAGCCTCCTGCTTATAAGTGTGGTGCACGGCACACCCATAAACAAGACTCTACTAGACACGGCTTGTAGACTCCTTAGGACAGAACTGCTCTGATACCACTTTTGTCACAACCCAAACTGATGGGCCACGACGGGCACCCGATACCTTACTCAACTGAGTACCAATGTAACGTATCTTTCTCATTACATCATCATATACTCGTGACATACGGGCCTAAT